>PVJX010025571.1:0-26790 GCA_004027295.1 Dolichotis patagonum | reverse complement strand
TGACATTCATCATGGGGAGTTGATCCATGTACATAGCATGTCTTAACTATTTTTTCATCCCTTTTCCCTCTCTTTCCTCCCTCCTGCCTTCATCTCTTGGTTGCCTTCCCTTTGGCAAAAGATCTATCTCCCTGTTTCCTCTTAGCTGTTTTTAAATTTGTTCTTTATTTACACTTTGAGTTTGAGAAACAATGTGATATTTAAGTGTGTGTGTCTGATTTACTTCTCCTAACAATGCATTTTCAAGGACAGCTGCAGTCATAGCGTGCCAGCCATGTCAGACCTTTGAGTCTATGAGGCTAACCATTAGACCTGGTTCATTTCTGTTGCTCCCACACTGTGAATGTTGCTCTGAGATGGAGATTCGCATGCAGCAGTTCAAGTGAGCAGGGCCCATGAAAATGGAGCAGTTGAATTGTAAGGAATTTTGCAATAGAAATCACAGCTGATTGCATGGGTGACCTCTGGAGCTGGGGTGGCTCTTCAGAATGGCTTAATTGAACAAGGTGCCAGGCCTTTGGAATCCTATGCCAACTAGTTGTTGGTTGTGGATATAACCTTGAGTTGGGCAACTAACTCCTTTTGTAGGAAGGATTTAAGCCTTGGGCAGTAGGCAGCAACCTCAATAGCTGGAGAAAAGGACATTCATTCCTGAAGAGGTTCTGCGAAGTATCCTAATAAGAGGTGCTCTGTGTGGTGCTGATTGCTTATATCACTCCTTTGCTATTCTCTGTGCTTTCTTTGCTGGAACTTCAGAGGTTACCATGAGACGGTGATCTATGTCTCTCTATTTCTCCCCCTCCTGGGCACTGAGGATTGAACCCAGGCCTTCACACTGAGCTACATCCCCTGCCACTTTTTTTTTTTTGAGATGGGGTCTCATAAATTGCCCAGGCAAGACTCAAACGTGTGACCCTTCTGCCCAAGCCTGCCAAAGTGCGGGGATTCTAGGCATGTGCTACCATGCCCAGCCTGTATCTCTTTATTTTTGAATTCATTCTTAACACAATATCTGGTATAAGAAAAAGCCATACATTTCTACTGAATAAATTTAAACATTTTTGAAAAGTATGTTTTTACTGTTACTAGATGTAGCTTTTATTTCCTTATTTATTTTCTCACCACCACCAAAACATTTATACTTTTGAGGTGCTGTAGACTTTGAAACATTCAAAGCTTGTATGCTGTTGCAAAAAATATTTCTAAAACCATATTGCGAATCTTGACTAATTTCTGTCACTTGTTTTGCATCTAAATCAGTGCTAATAGAGCTCTTGGCTATGATAAAACCATTCTAATATATACTGTGTAGCGTGGGCCTTGATCTGCCCTGATTTGGCATCATGGTTGGCTGCCTTGGTTCCAAGAGAAGAGGCCCTGGTTTAATAGAGACTGATCAGAAATGCAGAAACTGTTTAATCGGGAGCCATGACTGACAGGAGGGCTCGTGGGGAAAGTTAGAAGCTAGCTCTCCCGGCATGTACATCTATTCTAGAATCTCACTCCAGGTTAGCAGTTTCCTTGACATAGCCCAACTAGAAACCACCACGGTCTAGTTCAGTTCTCTATGACCCCCACTTTGCACGTTTCCTTAATGAGACCAGTGAGTGGCTGGAGTTTGCTTGTGACATTCACCTGTCCAACCTATCTTATTTTCTGGCTCAAGGACATTTAAATTCATTTAATCCTTATTTTTATTTCCATTTCCAAAGTTCATAAATTTAGCCTTAGATCCATTTAGCTGTTAAAAGAAAATCTTTCTTACCTCTCCAGCCATTCTTTAGCAAGATTGTCTAGTTGATTGGAATGATTTTTCCATTTATAAAAATAATAAGAAAGCAGCAAGGATGCTATAACCATCAAATTGTCTTCAGTATTGAGAGAGCAGGTTTAAGATTCCAAGTCTTTGAGTTCTTTACAAATACCTAAATTTATACTCTAGTCTTGGCAATGAGCACTATCATATTAAATATTGAGGGAAAATGATTAATTTTGCTTCTAAGAAATATTTGGGAAAATTCACACCAGGCTAGCAATTTACTGAACGATGGAGTTCTGTATTCTTCTTCCGTGAGTTATGATATCTCCAGTTGTATAGTCTTTCCCTAAAGAAAGAGGGATGATGTTGTGAATTGAATGTGTCAGAAAAATGTATGTGGGTCAGTCTCTTAATATGAGCACTTAATGTAAAATCCTTTTCAGGAGGCATCTTAAGCAGAATCAGTTACTGAAATTTTTTTAATTATTTTTTAGTGCTCTGCGTTTAACTATAATCTACAGCCTTCTCCCCATTATTTTAATGCCAGCCATTCTGATAATGAGAACAGCGTGTCTCAGCCAGGTGCCAAACCAATCACGTAGTAGCTGCTATAAAAAGAGCAGAGGAAGAGCAATCAATCCTAGAGTCAAGAAGCCCCTGACTTTGTCATATGAATTGAATAGAGAGGAGCTCATGAATTTCAACATTTATCTATTCCTTATTAAGAAGAAGCTAAAATGTCACACCTCATTTGAAATCCCCACATATTGTTCTCACAGCCATTTGGAATCTAAAGGCTAACTCTGATTATATCAGGGATGCAAATTAGCTACACAGAAGATCATGGAGTGTAATCCCCACCCCCTTTATTTCTTTGCCAGAAAGTCTAATGGTTTGAAATGTATTCAATCCATTTGATGGCGAGTTGCTATTTCAGTCTCAGAAGCTAGTTCTAAATCTCAAACGGGGAGAATATGTTATTTAGGAGTTTTAAAACTCAAATAAATGTTTCATGTTGGACTGCTACATGAAGTCATGAAAAATGAACTTGGAAAAGAGATGAAAAATCTATGTTTCATACTTCTAATACATTTCAACACCAGATTTTAGTGTAATATACAGTGATGGTTACCATAACAACAGCCATCCAGGGCCTTGATTATGCATAGAAGAAAACTGGCAGCGGGTAGAATAGCCTCTGGCCAGAGATCAACGGCTTGCTCACGGTCACTTAGGTTTTCTACCTTCATATCAATTATCTAGATTTGGGCTGTGAAAATTGCTAATCATTTCTCTAAATTATACATTCTGAGTGTTTTCTCTTGATAATTCCCAGAACATTAGAGCAAAGCAGGATAGATGAAATAGTCATGAATTACGTCCCCTCACCTCAGTGGTTTAAGAAATCAACATAACTGAGGAGATAGAGTTGGAGCTAAATGTTGTCATTAAGGAAAGTGAGAACCTGTATCATTTTGAATTAAATAACTTGATAATGGGTAACCATTTGTCTAAATGATATGAGGAGTGTTTTGGAATAAAATATTACACACGTAGTCTAATGTAAGACATATTACTCTGCTTTTCACCAAAATAGCTGATGGCATTTAGTAGATTGGCATACCAGTGTAGGATCTTAGCTTATTTTTCCTTTAAAATTATCTTTAACAAAGATACTGATACATACATACAACCAACTTAGGTGACTGTGGTATGTATCCACAACTAATTTATGACAGGCACCAGGTCAAATTTAAATCATGGCACCACAGTTTCTCTAAGAGGTGTTCATACCAATACTTTTGAGAAAAACAATGGAAAGCCTCTTCCAGTATAGTTTTTAAACTATCTGTGAAAACATTGCCTTCCAAACTGTGCTATGATTATACGTTTTGGCATTATGAAAAGGCTTTACCTTGAAGTAAGAAAAAATATAGGTAACACATACAGCTTATCATAGAATTTAATTGCTAGAAAACTATCTGGAAAAGTTTTATTCCCTATGTTTGAGTCTAGACCAGATGTCAGACACATAATGGTGAGTAAAACAGACCCAACGATGAAACTCTACCTCTATAAAAGTAATAGTAAGCATTTATGGAGTGATAACTCATGCTGGCTACTTTATTTAATGTTATTTTTCAAATTTACACTTTTTTTTCAGTACTTGGGATTGCACCTAGGGCTTTAATAGTGAGGTACATCCCCATCTATTTTTAAAATATTTTTTGACTTGTTTTGTGACATGGTCTTGCTAAGTCACTAAGTCAGGCTGACCTCAAACATGTGATCTTCCACTCTTAGCCTCCCAGAGTGCTGGGTATTTAGATGTGCACTGTGATGCCCTGCACTAATTCTTAAAGTAAGCTCCATTTAGAAAATCAAAGCTAAGTGATGGTGAGTAATTTCTTCAACATCAAACATATTTGATAATATCTCTCCTCCTCTCCATATATGTCTGTGGAATTTGATGGTAAGCTACCTGAAGACAGGCTCTGGCTCTGTTTTACTCACCATTATGTCTGACATCTGAACTAGATTCCAGCATAGGGTATAATACTTTTCAAGATACTTTTCTAGCAATGAAATTCTATGAAAAGCTGTAGTTGTTACCTATTGCTGCCTAACAAATTGCTTTAAAACTTGGTAGTTCAAAACAATTGGCATTGTTAGTTCAGTTTCTGAGGGTTAGAAATTTGGGAGAAGTTTAGTAGTTTTGGCCAAGGGGTTGTCTTTAGATTGAGGTACAATGTCAGCAGGACTGAAGATGTCTAGTGGTTGACTGAGACAGGGAATGCTTAGAAGATGGCCTTCTTACGTGGTTGATGGCAGTAAGACTCTGTGTCCTGTCACATGGCCCCCCCATACAGATGCTTGATTGCTCTCTTGATAAGGCAGCTGGCTTACCAGGCAGTGAGTGATCTAAGAAAGAGAGCCAGCAGAGTCCACAATACCTTTCATGATCTCCTCTAGGAATTCACACACCATCAGTCATTACCTTCATGCTGTACTTATTACAAGCAAATCACTGACTGCAGCACACTCTCAATGAGAGAGGAATTAGATTTCACCATTGAAAGACAGCAGTATTGAAGAATGTGTGGACATAGTTTCAAGCCATCTCTGCAGCACAATTTGGATTCAGAAAATACCGTCACCATGGAAACCACAGAACATAGAAAAGCAATCCAATTTCGTGTACCTAAAGGAGCTAGCAATATGACCACAACCAACCTGCCTACACTAAATGTAATGAGTAATGTCAGGGACGTTTGCATTATTCAAAAACTTTGAGTCCTGGTAATATTCCAATATGTCTGAATAATATTGAGGTGCCAATTCAAATAATATTGTGCCTTGAAAATATAATTATAGTAGTATAACATTCTTCTTAAAAGGTCAGGCTCGCAATCAGTGCCATTATTCATAAGAAGTCAAGAACAAGACAGATTATCAAAACAGAAACATAATGTAAATACAATCTATTAATGTCTACAGACATATCCTTTGCTCTTACCAATTCTATAGACTCATTATTTCACTGTCTGCGGTGTCTTCACTTTGCATTCTTAAGCTTACAGCCTTCAGCTCCTGCTTTGTTTCCTTCCAGCCATAGAAAGCACCTTAACCTTTGAAAGAATTCCAAGGCACATATAAGAGAAAAGGGCCTGATGTTCCAAAAACAGAAGAAGCTGTTTCTTTTATTTCCAATGAGAAGATGAGAAAACAAACATAGGGATTGAAAAGCACCTTACAACATAAAACAAAGAATTGATGGCTGGGATCTTATGCTCATATTCTGGGCTTAAGTCCTAAATCTCTGTCTTGTTATTAACAATGCTTTTAAAACATTGCTATTAAAGAAGTATATACTCCTTATAGAAAATTTGGAAATGTAGAAAAGATCAACACCCAGAATTGTCCTTGTTAATGACTGGTATATTTTCTTGACATCTGTGATTCACATACAGTTTTACATTATTGGGATCACACTGTCTGTATAGTATTTTATATCCTGCTTTATTCACTCACTATTAAGGATGAACATTTCCCCCCAATTATTGCAGCTCTTTGCTGCTGTTTTTAATGGCTATGTAACTGTCTAAGGCATGGCTCTTTGAAATACTGAATACTTTCCTCTTATTGGACAATCAGGGTGTTTCTATTTTTGATTTCTATCACTAATAGTGCTGCAATGCATATCTTTGAGTACAAAGCTCTTTATGAGCTTAGATTCATTTTCCTATGCCACATTCTCTGCGCTACAACTACCAATTTGAAAGTTAGGAAAAATTTATATAAGGCCATATACCATCCATATCTTGAATAAAGTTAGATGACCTTGCACTTGAAATGGTTTCATTTCTTCCTGCATTTCCTAGACATTTTTAATGACATCTGCATTTGGTGCATGATGATAAAAATGTATTCATTTGACGCTACCCCCTCAATCCTCCTGTTTTAATGTGAATCCTTCTAAATAGAATTCACAGTTAAGTAGAAAGAGAATTCAAATGCTCTCTGTTTGTGTGGTATAAGGTGTTTATGAAGCAAATTCTGATGTCAGAGTCACAAGCAACTGAGTTGGATGTCACCCACTCCGTCCTCTTTTTCCACTCACATTAAAGGCCCTAGGGACAGAAGACTTGTGTGTGCTCCGCCTGACACTTTCCATATCTCTTCACAGACTTACTTGCTTTTTAATGATACAGGGGCTGAATCCAGGGTCTTTACAGTGAGCTATATCCCAAGCCTCTTTTTGAATTTTGAGATGGGTTCTCCCTAATTTGCTAAGTTGTATAGGCTGGGCTCTAGCTAATGCTTCTCCTGCCTTAGCCTTTCAGAGTATCAAAGTTTACAGATGGATTTTGAAGAAATAGAAAATTGAGAAGGAAGGAAGGTTCAGTTTCTCTTTTTTAACATGTCTGCATCTGCAATTCTAACCAATTTAATAAACAAATGTGTTACTTTAATGATAAGGAAGAAAATAAAGATTTTTAAGTCAGACAACATTAAAACTAAAATGGAAGACCCGTGTTAATAAGTTAAAATATGGGGATCTCCCATAGATTTTGTGAGGAGTCCTGCCACACTGATTTTACCCAAGCTCTGCTACCATATCAAACACACAAGCTTAAACATTGCATGGTTTCTCTTATGTGAGAAAACCAAAGTATAAATAATTAAAGACCAGAATAATAGATAGATAATAGGAAACAGAGAGATAGACCTTTTACAACGGGAAGGCGACTAAGCGACGGAGGGAGGGAGACTAAGGGACATAAATAGAATTAAGATGTATTATGTACGTATAACCACTCCTCGTGTAATCTGTATGTACTGCAAATGTGGACTAATAAAAATAAGAATTTGAAAAAAAGAGCTAATCTTGCAAATAGCCTAATTTTATTAGTGTCACTCTTGCACAGCCATAAAGTATGATGGCTCGACTAAGTGACTTTTCACCTTCAGGGTGGTGGGAGACTGGCACACATTCAAAAGAAACTATACTTCAGATTTTCCATTTGGAGTCTTCAGACCTTCTGTCCAATCTGGGCAGCGGTAGTGACCTTAGCTTCTAGTCAGTCAGGTGACTGTGTGGGGAAACTACCCACATTCTACTGTGGACGGTTTGGGGGATACCACGTTCCAGCGTTCGGGTGTATTCAGTGCATTCTCAACAGTGTTTTTAACTTACAGTAGTTTTCTCAGACATAACCTTCTAAGTCAAAGAGCATCTGTGCCTTTTCGGATGATATCAAGCTAGGTACATTCACTGTACAAAGTGGAAAAATACCGAAAAACATTTTAAAATTGCCTAAGAAAGTAAACGTCCTTCCATTCCCTTAAGATGACCAATTTGTTTTTCTTTTACTATTTTCTATGCATCTTCATGGATGCAAGGTATATGTTGATACCAATATCTGCAGATATATTATTATTTTACCAGACGGCACTCTTGGAAAGGAAGATATTAGATTGATTCAAATGAATTACATCTTCATTGGTTAAGTATGATCAAATGTCAGCTTTTTCATGGGCTGTAACTCAGTTTCTTATGATCCAACTAGTCAGTCAGTTAGGACTGCCTG
Source organism: Dolichotis patagonum (assembly GCA_004027295.1). Lineage (NCBI taxonomy): Eukaryota > Metazoa > Chordata > Mammalia > Rodentia > Caviidae > Dolichotis > Dolichotis patagonum. The sequence continues at coordinate 18,939 of PVJX010025571.1, read as the reverse complement.
TGTGCCCAGGAAGTGGCTTCTCTGGTGAATAAGACATTGCAGAGGACCCTCTCTCCTTTCAAGAGTTATACCACTGATTGGCTCTCTAGTGGACTTTGAAACAGAGATTAATTCATATAAAAGTATTTATTGAGATCAACAAATGTGAAAAGTGGGGATGGAAGCGGGATGGTGAGAGATAGGCTCAGGGAACCCCAGGCACAAAACAGGCTTTGCTCACCGCATGGGGGAGTTTGGGGTTGGAAGGGCCCTTTAGAGTTATTGAGGGCCAGGCAGACGACCAGGCCATTGAAGAAGGGGCTTGATCTCGGGAGGGGGCCTCCCTACAGTTGACAGTCCTTATGGCTCTTCTCCCTTCACACCTTCCAGTAGTCCAGGGTTGAAAGTTCTTCCCTGAAGGGTATTACGGAATGGGATCATGTTCCATGAAAAGATAACCCAAAAGGGTTGAAGTCCTAACTCCACTATCCATGAATGTAACTTTATGCAAAAAATTGGATATTTGTAGTTGTACTCAAATTAAAATGAAATCATTAGAAAAGGCTCTAATCTGGTGTAACTGGTGCCTGTATAAAAAGAGGAAAATGTCACATGAAGACCAAGCCACATAGGGAGAAGATGGCTATGCAAAGACAAGAGACAGAGATTTGAGTGAGACAGCTGAAAGCCAAGCAATGCCAAGGATTCTTGACCACCACCAGAAGCCATAGAGAGGCATGGAAAGATTCTACTAGGGGTCTTGGAGGATACGTCATAGGTGTCCTATTGACATCTGGATGTCTGGATGTCTGGCCTCTAGAGCTATGAGAGAACACATTTGTTGTTCTTGACTGCGGAACCTTGTCACAGCAGCCCTGGTGACCAAAATAAGTGTGGTCTGGGTGGTAGAAAACCAGTCTAATCTCTGGGTGAAGCCATCCTATAAATGAGATATCTAGTTGTGGAAAGTAGTGTGCAAATGGATCTGAGCGGTTAGCATTCTGTTTGGGACTGTATGGCTTTTATCTGCAAGATGGAAACGGGTGGTATAGAGTGACCATGTGCAGGACACTGGCTGAAGAATTTCCATGCATGGCTTTACTCAGCCCTGTGGAGAGGGTATCACTAGCCACCTCTGTGAAATGAGAAAACTGAGGACCAGAGAAGATTGGTCATTTGCCAACAACTAGAGTGGAGCAGCTGGGTACAAACCCTCATTTATCGTGCCAGGAAGTCAGGGTCGCTGGGTGACTCTGGTGGTGCAGTAGGCCCAGAACAATCACTGTGTGCCAAGCACCGTGAGACTCTGGGGATGGAGGTGAAAGAGTCCTGGGTGAAGGTCTACATCCGGAACAAAGAAAACTCCTTCCATCACTGGAACCCCGCCCAAATACAGGTCATACAGATAGCAGGTTGGTGAGATCATTTCCAGTGCTATTTGTGACAGTTTTCCCCCCCCCAGAGCTATATTAATACCATCCACTCAAAAAAATTAGCATTCCCATTTCACTCTGGTGGGGACAAAGAGCTCACGTAACAATGGAGGTAAAAAAAGCGAGACAAGAAGAAAAGAGAACAGAGCAAGGTCTCATTTGTATGAGTGTCCCATCTTAGCCCTGATTGACCTTGTGCCAGGTAACAGTGTGATTTTCATACTGTGATGTCATTCAACAAGTTAAAACCAGTCTTGGTGCTAAATTACAACCACAAACCAAACTACTTACCAACACAATTTTTACATTCAGATTCAGGTCAACATCAACTAGACAATATTTTGCTGAATTTTCCACTTAAATGGTAAAATGAATAGTTCTGACCAACTAAAAAAATAAAGTAACTCCCCAGAGCTTGGATACATTTTAATGGCCTTACTTCAATTTATCTCTTCAACAAATATTTCTTTATTGTTTAATATATGTTAAGACTTATTTGCTATGAACACTGCTGTAATGTAAAAAAAAACAGAATCTCACAATCTAGTGGAGATCACAAACTAAATTAATTATAAGGTGCAATGGGAACACAAGAAAGTTCACACAATAGGGAATAAGTCAAAAATAGTGTACAAATGGTACACTTTCCTGGTACACGTGCCTTGGTACATGTTCCTTGAGGGAACTCAAGAAATGACTTTTTCTTTTGCAGCACCGGAGATATATCTCAGTGTGAAGGCCTTGATTCCAAGCCCCAGTACTGTTTTTATTTTTTTATTTTGAGACAGGGTCATGCTAACTTGCTAAATTTCCCAGGTTAGACTTGAGTTTTCAATCTTTCTGCCTCAGCCAGCCTTCCAAACTGCAGAGATGACAGATATGAGCCACCATGCCTGGCTTAGAAATGGCTGTTTTATTTTGTTTTGTCTTTTTGAGACAAGGTCTCCCTATGTAATTCAGACTGGTCTTGAACTCAACTATGTAGCCTCAGCTGGCCTGGAACTCTTGGCTATCCTCCTGCCTCAGCCTCCCAATCGCTGGGAATATAGGCATGTGTCACCACACCAGATTTAGAAGTGACTCTTCAAGAAAAGGCAGAAATTCTTCCAGAGAGCAAACTCAGAGATATGGATACTCTGAAGGGTTACTATAGGAAAATTTAAGAGACAAAGAGAGAAAAAAGAGAAAGACAGACAGACAGACAAACAGAAGGGAAGCACTATTCTGAGAAACACTAAGTAGATTAACTCACAGGTAAAGGCGTACAACCAAGGGAGGTCACAAACAGATCATGAAAGCCAGAATTTCAAGAAGAAAACAGTGATCAACACTGACAGGTCCTATGAAACCGTTTGATCAGAGAAAAGGCTGTTTGATTTGCAAACAGAACAGTGATCGACAGCACCACAAAATCCTTGTGAGCATTGTGCAAGAAGCCGAGCAAGCAAAACTGTAGAAGTTGCAGGGCAAAAAGTATCCTGGGGCCTAGGGCATGCTCAGCACTAGTGCCTCATCACAGCATGCAGACCCCGCTGGAGCGCACGCAGAAGTCACAACCAACATCAATCCCTTCACTCGACAAGTCAGGTGACATGCTTCTTTTGTGCTTGCCTGTGATCAGAGACATGGTGAAAAGTATCCTCGGGACCAAGAGAGTAGACAAACAAATAAACTTGCAGTGTTGGTGGTAATAAGAGCAATAAAGACAAAGGAAGTAGAATATGGGGTCGGAAAGGAATGAGGGCATGGTAGCAGTAGAAAAAGTAGGAAGGAAAGTCTCCTTTGAGGAAAAAAGAGGCCTGTGCAGTTCCAGGAATGAACCACAGCCAATGCCAGTGAGAAGCTGCAGCAAGTGCAAAGGCCCTGGGGCATAATGAGTCTGATGAGTTGCAGGAAAGCCAGTGTAGACAGCACAGGGTGAATGAAACAGTGGGCTGGTAGCAGCAGGCAGAAAGCACAGCAGGATTATATTCATTAGGCCTTGGTGACCCTGATCTGCCATATGGAGTTCACTCTGGAAACACTGCATTCTGGGTACCATCAGGAACAGAATATGAATTTACTCACAATTTCAGAGGCTGGAAGACTGAACTCAAGGTCAGTTTGGCTTGTAAATGGCTGCATCCTCTCCATGTCCTCACATGGTGAGAGGAGACAGCAAGCTCCCTAATGTCCTCTGGTTCCTCCCTCTGTTTTTGCAGCACTGGGGATTAAATCCAAGGCTTTTGCACTGAGCTACATCCCCAGCCCTTTTAAATTTTTTTCTTTTTTATATTTTTGGTACCGGGGATCATACTCACAACCTCAGGCCTGCCAGGCAGGCGCTTATACCACTGAGCTAAATTCCTAACCCTCCAGCCCTTTTTAATTTTTTCTTTTTTAAAGTCTTGAAACAGAGGCTTGCTAAGTCACTGGTCACCTAGCCTGGATTCTAACTTGCGACCCTCCTGCCTCAGCCTCCCAGAGTGCTGAGATTACAGGAGTGCACCACCACACCAGGCTGATATCTCTTCTCATAAGTGCACTGATCCCATCGTGAAAACTTGGTTCTGATGAGAGACTGGATCTCTGGCTGGGGAAGGGGCAGTGGAGGTGACAAGAAGTGGCTGAACTCAGAGTATACGTCCATTTATTGGACAACAGACATAACATTATTTAAGGTAAACTCACTGTTTAAAGTGGCAGGTTAGAGAGATTGAAGGGAGAATATGAGAAGGGGGAAAAACAAGTCATATCACGTATAGGTACAAATTATGATAGATGTGATCATTATGTATATCTAAAATGTACCAATAAAATCTGATAAAAAAATAAAAATAAAGTGCCAAGCCAGACCCCCAACATTTTTCTAGCCTAACCCTCAATGAGCCCCACCCCACTGACCCATAACCCTGTGCATGAGAATGTTTGCTACAAAGTTCTGAGGACAGGTGGCTTTAAGCAGCAATAACTATCACTTTTGATGGAGAGTTTTTTCCCCAGTACTGGAGATTGAACCTAGGGGTTCGCTACCACTGAACCATAACACCAGTCCTCTTATTTTTAAATTCTGAGATGGAGTCTTGTGAAGTCACCCAGGCTGAGCTCAAACTCGCAGCCCTCCTGCGTCAGCCTCTGCAATGAACGGTCTTAACCTAGAGTCCGTGAGTAATGACAGTAAGGAATAGAGTCAACATTCCTTACACAGCCTCCTTGAGTGTTAATTTTTTTTTTACCATGGAGTCTTTTATATGAATTCTGCCATTATTCAAATTCAGTAAGTACTTTTTGTTGTGGATTTTTGTCAGCAACAGAAATCAGATCTTAAAAGTTCATTTCTCATGATTGAATACAGTGAAAAATAAATTGCTTACATCTATTATAATATATGAACAAGTAAGAACAAACATTTTAATCCAATTATGCAAAAATTTTAAATCAAAACCAAATTACTGGGATGGGGGGAGAACACTCATACCCTTTGCCTAGAGTTTACTTTGCTTCTTTCTCTTATCTTTAGGATTTTGGTCGAAGGCTGATAGAAAAGATATTAAGTAAGGGATTAGAAGCAGAACTAGCTGATATCTAAGTCATTCGAGGCAAAGAGAAGACAAAAAAAGAGAAAGGGGAAACAGGTATCTATCAAGCCTCACAGATCAACCATTAACACTAGGACTTGATCTTTTTGTAGACACTGATTTGAATCAGGCTTAGTTGTCTTAATTTCCTAAGCAGCTTTTATGTTTCCATCATTTTCTAAGCCTTTTATGGTATTGCAAAATGGTTCTGATGAAGCTGTACTGTTTGTGGAGCAGTAACTAAAAACACTCTGACTCCATAGAATTGCAATTATTTTTAGAATACTGAGAATTCCCTTGGTGTAACAGAGATAGTGATGATCATAATATTTTTAAAAGGAAATGTACGGTTGGGTTATGTGTAAGTGAAATGTGCACATATGTGCAGACATGCAAACACACAAATGTGAAAGAAGTTATCGAGAACCAGGAGGACTTAGATTTATTTTTTGTTAGTATTTGTTTACACAGAGATTCTTCACAATTATTGGGACAGATTAAAATTGTCAGTAGAGTTTTTATTAAGTTTTTTTGAACACTGGTGAAAGATACAGAAATGATGCATAAATCAAGACTCAGTTGCGAAAGCTTTCTAGATGAGATTTTAAAAGAAAGGCTAATGTTACTCCAACTGGCAGGCAGTGTTTATGCAAGAGAGCAAAGGCTTTTTAAACAAGCCACTTTCTGGTGGTTGTTTTTTTTTTTTCATTTCATTTGCACTCTTGTTTTTTAAAAAACATAACTAAAACTTTAATCGTTGTGATAATGTAAAAATAATTTCCTTTCCTTTAAATTCCCCTAGATTCCTGGCAAAATATTAGCTTTAGTAAAGCAGTCAAATATGTTCTTTGTCAACTTGAAAAGTCAAACTCTTGCCTCATTTGAGAAAATAACTCATCGCTAAATAATTATTTCTGGTTGTAATAGATAGCTTTAAACTACAGTTCTAGCATAGCTGTTCCAACTGGAAAAGTTGGAGCAGTGACTAAAAGAGATGAGGCATTTATGGGTGTGTACTAAAGCTGTGTGTACATAGCAACCTAGCTGGATTGAGCAACAGAGAGGAGAGAAAGTTCTAGAACAGTGCATCATCCAACCTGGTTCTTGTCCCCTGAGGGAGATTTATCAGGAAGCTAAGGAAGCACGAAGATCTCCTCAGCGTACCTGGGGCCCTTCCAAGGCAATGTGTTCACATAGTAATGCATTTTGTTAAAATTTGCAAAGGTGTATATCTCCTCCACAATTAGGGAACACTACTGTATAGGGTTTCCTTGCTTGTAGTGGGGGGCATTGGAGATGACCATGCATTTCCGAGAGATGGATTTAAGGTACAGTAGAATGAGGAACAGTGTGGGTTTAGTGGAATATATTTATCTTTCCTATCTAAGGTATTACCAGTCATCCTGATGCACGAATGAGGTTCACATGTATCTACTGTCAATTCTCTGGGATATCTGTCTCATTTGAAATACAGATGTGTGCCACTGTGTCTAATGGTGCTAGAAATATGGGACAGTGGAGAAGAAATAGGGTTTGAAACAAAGAGCTGAAGGTTAGTCTGAAAAACCTTCAAATTATGAAATATATAGATGTGGAGGCAGAGGACTTAGTTCTCAATAACCTCAATAACCAAGTCAAAATGAAAGTTCTTCCCCATCAGAAACAGACTATGATAGCTCAATGGAAGCAATTATATAATCATTACACAGTGAAATTATGGTCTGATAAATATTTCTGTAGGAAATCACTAGAAATGATTATGACATAAATAAATGAATTATAACCAAAAGATTTATTCAGATCATACTAAAATCAATAATATAGCAAAGAGGAAGAAATAAATTTTAAATAGCTGGGTGTGGTGGCACTTGCTTGTAATCTCAACACTCGGGAGGCTGAGGCAGGAAGATTGTCATGAATTCAAGGCCAGCCTGGGCTACATAGTGAGCTCAAGGCCAGCCTGAGCTACATAGAAAGACCGTTTCAAAAAACAAGAAAGAAAGAAATTTTAAATATTAGTAATGTATAAGTTCTCAGGTTACTTATTAGTTCAATTAATGAATAGAAATGAATCATATAAACACATTTGGAAAAAATTAGATTTCTAATCAGTTTGATAAATACTAACATTGACAATGACTAACAGTAAAACCTGTTATACACCATTGAACAAGGATTCCAATAATAAATTGTATACTAAATGTCATCATCAGTTCAAAGAGTGTTTAAGATCAGGTACTGTATAAGGACATGTGACGCTCTAAACTCTGACAGCTTGTACCAAATAAAACTTGGTAGGCTTTCCAAATTTGCCGTGACATGGTCAAAAATGAATTGGGAAGGTAAATACCAATTTATGAACTACCAGTAACTTTTTCATTTTAACTAGTCATGGTACAAAGAGAAAAATGAATCTATTTCAGTTACAAAAAACATTGCAAAATCATTGTCAGTTGAAGGTAATCTAAAAAGATTCGACGTTAATGTAGGAAATGTAGTATGGAGGTGTGTTCAGGTGTTGAGAGATGTCATTTTTCTGGATTTTGTGATACTTCTGGTATTTGCCAGCGTTTTGCCTTTTTTGAGGGGTGCCAGGGATCAAACCCAGGGCCCTATATATGCTAGTGCCCACTTTTTTATAGTTATAATTTGTTGAAATTTTTTCCCATTCCAAACACATTTTTAAATTTTTGTACCAAATTTTGAATTTCTAATGTAGCATTCTTTTATTTAAAAGAGGACTGTCCAAGTCATATAAGTTACAGGCCCATAAAATCAGAATTCATTCCTGCCTGCTGTCTTCCATGCCATGCAGATGCAGGCCTGCACCTGCACACGCTCACGTGTGCACACAAGCCTACAGCAGCCTAACTTTCCTCCCACACTTTTAGTAGTGAGTTTTGACACTCGCTAAAGACACCAGGCCTCTGGGGTGTTACCTGACCCTCAAGAGTTCTGATGCACTAGGCCTTTGAGACAAGACTGTAGACAACTCAAGACGCTGTTGTTGTTTTGGAGTCAGCTCTGTGAACAAAGCTGAATTTGCCCCAGTGGACCTCTAGGGAGGGTTCCTTGTTTTCAGTCGAGGGCATCTTGGGACTTCTGAACTGCTTCTGTGCTGTCTGGCAGAGTTCAATTTCTTTGGCTCCCCAGTGCCCTTGAAGGGTACGGTGTCCCGGTGGGTCCTCTAGCAAATGCCTCCTCCCAATATCTTCTGGGCTTTTCAGCACGGTCCAAATGCTATGATTCCTTTGAACACCTGCAGCTCCTCCAACTCTAAAACTATCTCCCACTGGAGAACCATCGAGTTCCCAGTCTGTGGAGAGTAGCAGTGGTAAGGAGCTTGCCCTGGGTTCTCAGGGGAGCAGTGCTGTGGTTGCTTTGCAGCGAGCTGGTGGTGCAAGTCCCAGGGAAAACAAGGGCTGGATTCTTGCGTGCGAAATGCAACCCAAGGTAACTAAGAGCTCTGCAGAGGCCATGGGAGTGGTGGAGGGATGCACAAGGGCCAGGAAGGACCCTAAGTAGGCGAGGTGGTGAGCAAGGCAATGAACACCCAGCGAAGTTGAAGGCCAATGGCAAGCGTACCTCCAAATGGATGTGTCTCAGACCCTAGTTCTCTATCCCCATCCATACAAGCTGTGCTGTCTGGTTCCAACCCTGGTCAACCTCGATGCAAATGTCACTCCCTTGGTTAGTCTCCTCATGATCAAACATGGGGACCAGTTACAAGGACACCTCCTATTCACAGCCCTGAAGTCGTGTGAAAACATGCTGTATGTCTATTTTTCTGAAAATGATTCTTTTGAACCCCAGTTGTCTTCTCTCCTCTTTCTCCTGACTCCAATCCCAAGTAGCCTCAGTCTCCTTGTTCCTCCCTCTCTTTCTTCCTTGTTCTTTTTCTTTTCCTTTTCCTTCTCTTCCCTTCCTCTCTTCGGTTCTTTCCTTCTCGCTTTCTTTCTGTGATGCAGAGCATTGAATCTAGGGCCTTTGCACTGAACTACATCTCCAGCCCTGTTTCATTTTGAGACAGGGTCTCATTAAGTCATCAAGCTGGGTTGGAACTTGCCATCCTCCTGCCTCAGCCTCCCAGAGTGCTGGGATTACAGGTTTGCACCATCATACCTGGTGTAATTTTTCTTTATTGGCTAAACCAGGCTCTTTGGGTTATAAGTTTTTCCTTTAAGGGGAGGAAGAACAGAGAACAGAGATGTTCTAAGCAGATGTGCTGGCTACTGCCGGCACTGAAGTAATGATTTAGCAAAATAATTCTGGGGTTCTAAGTCATGAAAGGCATCTGAAATTTTCCTTATTTGGAAATTGGATCACTTCTCAGCCTTTTGGCTAAGATCAAGTGTGGAAATTGGGAAAGTCACGCTTATCCAGGTATTGTCCATCACAGAGTCAAACGAGAAAGTGTAAACTATAGTGACAATCATCATGATTGTGATAATATTCCATATAATAATTGAAAGTGGATCAAATAAAATGATTGATATTTCTAATAATTTCTGGTAATAACACACTTGGCACCTCCAGTCATTTATCTTGCCTAGATGGAGAAGAAAATAAATCAGGAATATTAATTGGTAAAAATCACATTGACTGAGGGCCTGTAATCCCAGCACTCAAGAGGCTGAGGCAGGAGGGTTACTATGAGTTTGGGGCCAGCCTGGGCTACATACTGAGTTTAACATCAGCCTGGACATTCACAGTGAGACTGTTTCAAAAAGGATGGAGGAGAGGGGAAGGAGAACGGAAGGAGGAGGAGAGGAGGAAGAGGAAAGATCTTGCTAAAGATTTTAGCCCCACGTTTCTCTCCCAGTCTCATGCATGCTCATTTGCCTTCTGTGCTGTGATTCAGGAGGGAGGTGGTCACCAGACACAGCCCCTCAATCTTGCACTTCCCAGCCTTTAGATCTAAGAATCAAATATACTTCTATTGTTGATAGATTGCCTAGTCTGTAGTATTTTGTTATAGCAGCAGGAAATGAACTAAGACATTCTCCTCTTTCCTATTCCCTGAAGCCATCCTGGCCTTCATGAAGCTCCGCCTTTGCCAGGGAAGTCCTTCATTCTGTGGCCTCACCCTTGCTGCTTTATTTTTATTGGATGCTCTCTCCCTGATACCCCGTTGGCTTCCTATTCCTCCTGCTTCAGTTTCCTGTTCAAACATCTATGCCACCATTACCTCCCTGGATCATCCTCTACACTATCCTCTGCATTATCAGTCTCCCCATCCCTGCTCTAGCATTGTCGATCCTCTTCCCTTTAGTCATTATTTTTCTGTATCACCACTAGGATATAGGTTTCACAGATGCAGGAAGTTCTGCCTGTTTAATTTCCTGTTCTGTGCCCAGGGCCTAGCATGGTGTCTAAAATATATCATGCACTCAATAATTTTATTCCCTGATTGAACTTATTTTAGTACATTTTATCCATTGAGCCCTGAAAAGGAACTTTTTCTCAGGTACATTTTGTAGTAAACGATGATCCCATTCTTTGTGGGGAGTTGGAGCATGTACATAATAACTCTTTTTATGCCCCTTTCCCTCATCTGCCTCCCCTTCCCTCCACCTCTAGATTCCCTTCCCCTTCTCCTTTCCATTTACGAAAGATTTATCTCCCTGTTTTCTGTTCTCTATCTTTTCTTTTGCTTTTTATACTTTGGATTTTCCCCATAAGTGAAGTTTTGCCATATTGAAGCTTGTGTGTCTGATTTATTTCACTTAACATTGTGGTCTTAAGGTACACCTATTTTCCTACAAATGACTCAAATTTAGACTTCTTTATGGCAGAGTAGTCCTCTATGGTGTGTAAATACCACATTTTCTTTATTCATTCATCTGCTGCTGAATATACAGGCTGCTTCCAAGGTGTAGCTATGATGAGTTGTGCTGCTATAAACGCACATGGATATGCATGGATCTCTGTAGTAGGATATGTTTAACTCTGAAACAGAACTTTTCAAAGTCTTCTTTGCAGTAGCAATTTTCCCCATTGGGACAGACACTTCACACTAGTTTGGGCAGCAACCAACCCTGAGGGAGAATAAGCAAACACAAGAGAATACCACACTTTTGAAGTCTACATCCAAAAAAAAAAACCCAAAATAAAAACAGATGTGTAAGATAGCTTTTTTCTTTACCCTGATTTTTCAAAATGAGGTATAAACCAGAAGCCATGGTGTGTTGCTTATGGTGATTGGGTTTAGAGCAAAAACAATGAAGGCTTCTGAATACAGGAATCCATGGGGGTGGAGAACTCACTGGACCCCAGTTTGGCAGGAAGTGGCTCTCTCCGGGAGACGTGAACATCATGCTGACTATATTCCCTTCCTTCATCCTTGTGAACTCATTTTAATTGTCCTTTGCCTGCCACAAGCAATAGGGACTCACTGCCACTGAAGCCCCATTGTACATGCTACTGGTTTCCTCACATGAGTTTGTAGCCCTTGTCTAATTTTATTCTCCCTGCTCAGAAAAACAGAACAGCTGTTCGCCCCAGCTTCCTGGCTGTTCACTCAGTTTCCCCTTCCTTCAAAGTCATTTCTCTGAAAGCAGGCTTTCAAAACATCCAGAGAGATAAAGATCTGAGGATCATAACTCTTGTATACTCCTTAAGGACAATGCTTTTTGTTTTCTTTTGCCTTGGCTCCCATATCCCTAACAATGACACTATGCCAAGAATTTATCTCGAAAGTAAATCCAAAATGTATCCCCGTGCGACTCAGAGCAGATAAACAGCTTTCTGTTTAATCCTAATGAGAATGAGCTTAGTCTTTCCCTCACTGAGTCCCTTTCCTATGCGATGGTACTCTTGGGTAATTTCTTTTCGAGTGCGTTGTCTGCGTGGTGTACTTATGCTCCTGGGACGTGAGGTTTTAATTCTGGTGGTATTTAGGGACTTCTAGAAAATCCATGTGAATGTTCCAGTGAAAGGCAGCATATGTGACGATGCCTGTGTTTCGGTAGAAGCATGGGCGCTTTGGAGTGCTTCCTCTCACAGGCTGCCTCCTGCAACCGAGATGGTGCTAAGACTGCCAGGGAAATGGCCAGGAGCCAGGCTTTTTCTCTGGCCTCCACTTTTGCATACCAATGCACTAAGGGCCAGGCCTCAGTTCTAAGGTTAAGTTGAGCATAGACAAAAAGAGTTAACCAGAATCCAGTGCCAGCTCAGGAGATGCCATTCCCCAGTTACTAATGGGGAAAAGGCAGCCAGTTCCAGAGTTTCAGGGTTACCTAGGAATCCGTATGTTGAGAAATTTATGTGGTGACCAAAATATGGAAGGGGGACTCTGTGTCACAACTGTGCAATTTAAAGATGGTAGATATGAGCTTCCTTCAGCAGATCCAAACCAAAGTTGATGAGACCACAAGTGGTCGATGGGACAGCTTACTAATATTTCAGTTTGGGGAAAGATTAGAAAGCCCCACAGCTCTGGATATCTGGAAAATAAGCTTGATTCTCTGAAGAGCAAAATGAGCCTGAGGGGTTCACTGAAAGTGAACAATTCAAATACTGAGAATTCGCCAACAAAAGAGAAGGCATTGATGAATAATTGCAAATTCTAGAAAGCTTATTTTATGTTGACCATCAAGAAAAGAACATTCTTTAATTTGGGACCTTATTCAGGGCCTACGCCCCTCTGCAGGTTCCTGGTATGTGGGCAGTGGCAGAGTAGGGGAAATTAGGCAGAAGGGATTCACAGGAAGTAAAAATGATCCATACAGATTCGAAGTCACCATGGGCAGCAGAAAGAGATCATTACAGCTCTGAAGAATAAAATACCAAGAAAAGGGAACAGAAAGTACACAAAGAATTACCCTTCTCTAGTTAGCCTGACTCTTGCTGGTTTCTCATCAAGAAGAAGAAGATTTTAGTCATTGGCATTTTCCTAGAAGATGAACTTTCTTTCCCATTAAATTGTTTTATGCTATCCAAAACTCCTCAGAAAAGAAAAATGATATACATTTATGGGATGAAAGACTTCAGGAAGTCTCACAAAATAGTTTTAAATCTCAGATCTTCCAACAACATTTCAGTCTTATCTCAAACTTCCAGGGCTATAATTTTTATGTGTAGTAAAAATGACATGAGTTATATTACAATGGCTAGCATTTTGTAAGACACTGTATCAACTTGGCTTCTTTTATTGCAAGGAAATTTAGGATCCGTTATTGTAAAACTGTGCCCGGGATGGCCCTGGAATAGAAACACTGTCACGAGAGAAAAGCACCAGCCACTTTTCAGATTTGCAAAGGGATCAGTCTGCCAAGGGTAGGAATTACCAGCAAGAAGAGCTCTTCTTGACTCACACGGTTGCCTCCGGCCCTGGGCTTCAGATATCTTGTTGGCCCAAGTACCATTAGTAGCAGTGAGTGTGGGTACTGTTGACTGCATTTTCTTTTCAAGACTCTGAGCTACTCTGGGTCTCACCTTATCAGGCCAAATGCATCCAGTCTTATTTCTAGCTTGTAGGACCATGATATAACAGAAGGTTTGGGCCAGGCCAGGTTTGGGCCAGGCATGGTGATACCCACCTGTAATCCCAGTCTGAGGCAGGATGGTCACAAGTTCAAGCTCTGCCTGGGCAATTTAGTGGTTTAGTAGTGAATATATATATATATATATATATATATATATATATATATATATATTAGCTCAATGTAGAGACATTGGGTTCAATTATATATTAGCTCAATGTAGAGACATTGGGTTCAATTCCCAGTACCACAAAAAGAAAAATAAAGACAAAATAAAGACGGATTGGGTTCCTTCATTCCTACCTATAGTTTGACTGCCATTTTGGAGAAACCACAGGTGGCAGAGCTGAGGGCCTTGTCTCCAAACAAATTTTCAACTGTGGTCCCAAACCCACACAAGACTTCAATAAAAACAATTTTTAAAACAAACTATAAAAAATTCTAAACTGGATGTGGTGGGTACATTCCTGTAACCCCAGCATTTGGGAAGATAAGGCAGAAGAACTGCCATGAGTTAGGGCTACGTACTGAGATCTTGTCTAAAAAAAGTATCCTGCCAGATTTTCTCTTCTCCATACCCTGCTGCATCTGGGCCTATGTTGTGTGTCCCTGCAAATGTCTGGCTGTTTTTCATTGTTGGGTTATGTATGCCCTGTGTTTTCGACTATCTGATGGACTCAAGGAAAGTCTGAATTGGAGTTTCTTTGGCCTTTTTCATTTTTGCCATAGTGGAGGTGGAACCTAGGACTTCAAGCATGCTAGGCAGGCATTTTATCACTGAACTACATTCTTAACCACACATCCTCAACCCCTTGTTTTTATTTTGATTTTGAGATAAGGTCTTGCTAAATTGCCCAGGCCTTGAGCTTGCAATCTTCCTGCTTCAATCTCCCAAGTAGCTGAGATTATGGGTGTGTGCCATCAGGCCTGGCATCTTCTTTGGCTTTTTGTTGTTGCAAGCATAGGAACAATGACCTTTATAGCCCCTTACAACTCTGAAAGGAAACTGGAGATCTCTACCAAACTAAATAAAATATAATTGTCTATGAGCTTCTGCCTGTAGACTGCTAAATTACAGGGTAACTCTTGATCTCTAGTTCTGGTATGGGATCAGGCACATAGTAGGTGACCAGTAAAAACACTCCCACTTATTGCTACAGTTTCTTTCTAAGTAATCCTATTCTCCTTTGCCTTTCTGGGACTGGAAACCTGTTAGAAATGCAAATTTTTAGCCAGCTGTGATGGTGAATGCCTGTGAACAAGCATAGCTGAGACAGGAAGATGAAAAGTTCAAGGCTGGCTTGGGCTACATAATGAGTCTGAGGCCAGCCTGGGCTACTTAGCAAGAGCCTCTCCCAAGAAAAACCAAACAATGACAAAAACGCAAAACTTTGACTATGTAAAATGGTTAACTGTAGTTACTTTACCGTGCAGTAGACTACAAAGAAACACTAAATGTTCAAGGTGGTGGACATGCTAAGTACTACTTATTTGAGCAATCCACATTGTGTACATGCACAGAAACATCACACTGTAACCCATTAATATGTGAAATTCTTATGTGTGGATTTAAAAATAAAAGCTAAAGATATACCCTCTGACATCAGGTGATGGCTGGGTCCCCAATAAATCATGGCTTTAGCTCCCCCCAAACGGTGGTGTGTGTGTGTGTGTGTGACTGAACAGAAAAAAAATAAAGAAATGCAAAATTTCTGGTTTCACCCCATCTACTAAATATGAAATTCTGAAAGTGGGGTCCCTCAATGAGTGGTACTTTTGTTTGTCTGGTTTTGTTTTTTTAGGGGCTTTTGTTTTGTTTTGTTTCGAGGCAGGTCTTGTTATATAGTCTGGGCTGGCCTTAATCTCAATAGCCTCCTGCCTTGGCCTCTTAAATGCCAGGGCTTGACTTGAAAGTGTGGTTTAAAAAGCATTTCAGGTGATTCTATTTGAGAACCATGAACTTAGAGAAAGATGCCATCAGCAACTATTACCTCCTGACCTCTCAGGACAAGTGCTGTGAAGTTTGGGGTTGCAGCCTTGATTTGTCATCCAGAGACAACACCTAGGACTTTCTCAGCTCCTGTATAATACTTCCCCATTCACCGTCCCAAGCCTCGAGCCAATGAGCTTACCATGATCTCGTCCTGCAAAAATAAATGTCACTGAAAATCAATAAACTGGAGGAAAAAGGATTTAAAAAATCCAACCTTAGCTGGGTATGGGGACACACACCTGTAATCCCAGCACTCAGGTAGCTGAGGCAGGAGGATTGCCATGAGTTCTAGGCCAACCTGAGTTACACAGTAAGTTCAAAGCCAGCCTGGAATATATACAAAACCCTGTCTCAAAACAAAACAAAAGACTAACCTGCTCAAATCAGGTGTGGTGGTGCAGACTTGTAACCCCAGCACTCTAGGAGGCTGAGAAGGGAAGACCACAATTTTAAGCGAAGCCTGGGCAATTTAATGACTTGTAAGACCCTGTCTCAAAAAATAAATAAATAAACAAATAAATCTACCCTAGTGACTTTCAACCTTGGTTGCAGATTTGAATCACCTGAAGAGCTCTCAAAGCAACAAACAAAACTTTAGCCCAATTAAATCAAAATCTGGGGCTGTGACCTTTTTCTCCCCAGTTGTTGGGTAATCCCACGAACCAGTGATCTAGTCGAGAATCAATACTCAGGTAGGTCTGGGCTTAGTAGAGAGAAACTGCCCTAAGTTTTCTAAAATAAGCTAAACCCAGACATGGGATTTCTGGGTTAACACACTCCTCTCTTCTTTCACCCCACTCCAGCTATGCATGCCCTCTCTTGTGTGACCCTGAGCCAGAGAGTGTGTGACAGGGTCAGGTCCAGGACTGTGACAGTCAGATGGAAAGGGTCTATCAGCATGTACTCTCTGCATTTCAAGAGCAAAAAATAAAATAAAGAGCACGCCTTCTGTAACTGCTCCTTTCCCTGGATTCCAGTACACAGAGGGTGGCGAGAAGGTTCCGACAGCTGAGGCATTGACCAGAGTGCGAGTTTTCACTTTTCATCAACCTCTACTCCAGTAAGCTTTGCTGCAGGTGAACTAGGTCATCTGCAAGCGAACCTTGGCAAATGCCGATCCATTAGCAAGCTCTTCAGCCCTGTCCCCAACAGTGCCCAGCGGTTGGCATGAAATATCACATGTGCACCCAGGATCAGGAGTGGCGCTGCTGGGGACTGAGGCCACAAAGCACCCCACTGGCTCCTGGTAGAACCTCTGTGCCCTGCCTTGCAGCATCTCCATCAAGCCCTCCTCTCTGGCCTCTGTAGTGGGCGGGACCACAGCGTCCTTTCCTACAACCCCCAGGGTTCTGTGTAGGAGCGTGCGCTTTGGGTTTAGTGTCCGCTCCCAGCAGGCCTGTGCTCTCCTCCTTCCCAGTCATGTGGTACTTTCCACCTCCATTGCTTGTGGTTTCTCTCTGCACTGCCTCTGACCCTCACAGGCCCATCTGTCATGCTTGTTGGTTCTATTAGTACTTTACAAGCAGATCTATTCTAAACCTCTCATTTTATCCTAATTGGTGTTTACCACTCCTTCACCCTCAACGGATTATACATTCTTTGCATTCTATTTCTTATTAAGAATAAATCAAGACTGAGCTGCTTATAGCAGCATGCACTGGTAGTTTCTGATACTCGAGAGGCTGACCTAGGAGAATCCCTTGAGTACAGGAGAGGGTCATAGTATCTGATGAAACAGTAAAAGCTTAATCAGTGTTTATTGGCTTGATGTAAGTGCATACGACAAATCATCATTTTGGTTGGCAGTTTGAGTTGGGTGGAGAAAATGGTAAGTCTGATTTTGAGGACCACTGTGAATGTCCAGTGAGAAACCAGAACCATAATGGCGAGTCAGGTGGAATTTTAAATTATAGTGACCATGTTTTTAATTTTAAAAAAAGTAAAAAGAAATTTGTGAGATTAATTTTAATAATACATTTAGCCCAATATATGCAAAATAACTTTCCAACATATAGTCAAGGTAAAAATAAAGATATTCCACATTATTTCATTTGGTTCATGTCTTTAGGATTTGATATGAATTTTCCATATACTGTGCATCTATCTCCATTGGGCCTGGCCACATTTCAGTTGCTCCAATTCACCAGTGACTCATAGCTACTATATTGGACCGCACAATCTGGACATTGGTGTAGGGGACTGAGAAAAAATGAGCCCCTTTTTCTAGGGCTCAGAGCAGGGGACAGTCAGGTAAAAAAGAGAAACATTGCTCAGGAGCCTGTGGCCCCTTGAACCCAGAACAGCTTGCAGGAGGGTCCAGGTGTTCCCCAAAGGGTGCCTCAGAGCTGAAGGGGTCAGGGCAGCAGCCCCACATGTTCAAGACAGACACAGCAAAGGAGCTGTTTTAAGGAATCTGCCCACTCAGTGCCCATTCGCTACCTCTCACTTTCATTATGGGAAAATAATCTACGGGTGTTGCAGATGAGTGACCCAACCAGCAATTTATGAGCAGTCATTAATCTTTGCCTCATGGCAGGACTACAGGGGGGAAGTAGGCAAATTCTTCCCTCAAATGCACTTAGAAGCAGCACAGGAAGAGCTTCCCTGTAGCCCAGCAAGTAGCACAAGTAGCAATGAGTGTCAGAAGGGACAGGAACACAGGAAGAGGTAAGACAGTCCCAGCTTTAACGTGGAACAGGAAAGGTTGGCTTCTTGAACACAGAATATTCTGGAAAATTTGAGACAGTAGCATGAGCTAATGCCTCCAAAAGGAATCAGTGATGTTTTTCAGGGACATTTTCTGAAACAATCTACTGCAAAATAAGCAGTGTAGCCACCATGTGAAGAAAACACTGGGCTTTTAGAGTCTTTGTGTTCCTGCCTGTCTCCTTTCTGACCAACAGCAGAGGTATGCGGCAGGAGGGGGAGCCAGGGACAGCAAGGGGAGGACAGAGACTGTTTGCTCTGTTATGTCTCTGATCTGGGACTGACCTCGGGGGCAGGGCCACCCCTGATTGGAAACCTTTCTCAGGGTGAAAGAGTAGAAGGAAGCATTATTTGGTCCTGCAGAACTGTAATTGTAAAACCATCCATCTTCTGGATCCCATAGCTCTGTTTTCCACATTATTTGAGGATATATTCTTTCTTTTTATTAGTAGTACATGTTTGTGGTACATAATAAATGTGTTTGTTGTGGGGAATTGGTACCTGTACAGGACACATTTTCATTCTTTTTATGTCCCCTTTCTGTCCCTCCCGTTTCCCTCTATCTCTTGGCCAATAATATTAAATGAAATAAATCAGACACACAAGCTTAAATGTTATACGGTTTCTTTTATACAAGGATCTCTAAGTTAAAATAAATTAAAAAGCAAAATCAAAGATAGATACCAGGAAATGAGGTAGATATTTTGCAAATGGGAAAAGGACAAATTCTTAGACTAAGGCAAAAATAAAAATCTACAAATGGACAGTTTAGGTTATTTTTATTTCTT
>PVJX010025570.1:0-26806 GCA_004027295.1 Dolichotis patagonum | reverse complement strand
ATTTGATAAGAGTATATAAGACTTTATGGTAAGCATGAGGCCCCATCTCATAGCTTCCATGTCTTTCAAAGTTTTAAATCATCAGTTGGATTGGTGTTATCCTGTTTTGTTTGACTATATCATACGTGATGATATGAACAGCTGTTTTGAAGAAAACATTATGAAAGCTATTGCTGATTTAATATTATCCTTCTTAGAAGTCCTACCATGCTTTTTTTGTTCTATTACCGTTGGTTCTATCTACCACATTGCGTCTTACTGGAATCTGAATATGTGTGATAGTTCAAACAAATTTTTTTCTTTTATCAAAAATGAGATATTATAGTACCCATTGATCATTTTCTGTTATTTGGTTCAGAAAGCCCTGTAATTCTCTCACTATATCTATGGCTTTATACTGTTGTGTTATGTTTGATATTATTGTAATTGAAACTATGCTCAACTATAGCAGAGTAAGAGATATGGTGTTAGATACTGTTGATGTCCAGTTGACTGAATGTAAAGTACTGTGTTGCCTATGTTGTCCTGTTCTGATCTGCTCTGTACTGCCCCCTTTTGTTTTATTCTCTTTTAAATAAAAAAAAAGAAAAGAAATAAAAGATAATTTTCAAAGCACAAAAATCAAGATACAGGAAAAGCACATTGAGAAGTGTAACAAGGGAATTCAGAGAATTTTAGAATCAAATGTTGGTGCTTAATATTTCTATTAGATTGATAAGTTTAATTCAAAAATTTTAGATTTTCAAAAAGCAATAAAGAAAATATATTTGGATGTTTCTGAAGAAATACATAAGAATAAAATTCATAGTCTTTAATGAAAAAGTTCTCATATATTGCCTGTTACTATTTCTTTATCATATTAGTAAAAATGGGTTCAAAGTCACAATTTGGTTGACTCCATGTTTTTTTATTGTGATGTATTTCTCTTCCATTAGTCAAAACTATTTTTTTACTCTTTTTGTCTCCAAAATTGCCCACCTAGCACAGTGAAAGAGTTTATCCTCTCCTCAGTCTTCTCAACTCATTCTCAAGATTATGTGATGAAATGATTAGCAATAGGGAATCACATTTTTCAAGGGTCAAGTCTTGAGTTGTAATTATTATTATTATTATTATCACGTATCACCATTATTACAAAAAGGAACATGTACATTCTTCTCAGTATGTAGAGATAGGTAGATAGTAGGTAGATAGATAGAAACAATGTTAGGGAGTTACTATAACCCAAGTAACAAAATCCGAATCTCTGCTCAACCACACCAGATATACTGTCATATCTCTCAACTCAAAGTAGACACTGATCCATGTACTAAGAAGAAAGAGGATCTAACAAAACAACGTGTCTAGAGAAGAATGGGAATTTGTGATTTTCTTGTTCTCTATGATAATGGAATTTATTTTCCCATGTATTCTCCCAGCAAGTTTCCATTTATGTCCCAGGATAAAGAATAAAATGGAAAAGACTGGGACTAATGCTACAGAATGGTCTATCTACTGTGTTCCAGGGGGAATGAAAAGGAATGAAAATATGTCTGTGTTCATCGTTGAATGAGATTTTAAGACATTTTAGAACCAGGAATGACCTAATAATATGCAACAACATAGAATAAGTTTATTTGAACTAAGCTAAGCTAAAGCTGGATTGTGTCAAAATGGAGTGAGACTTTAAGGAGATTCATAGCCTTACAATGCTGACTGGTTCTATTTGCCTGTCTATACCTATTTTGTATCCCCTTCCACCTTGTCTTTGCCATAGAAGGCTGATACTTTGAACACTATCAAACAGGCTCCTTTATACTGACTTCTGTTCAGGATTGGACAATGGGAGAAAGGTAGGAGACAGACTGGAAAGAGGAGTATGTTTATTTTTACCTGTTTCTCTAGCAAGACTGGAGTAAGTAGTGTCTGTCTTCTGGAAAGTCACAACTCCTGTAGAGTGTTCTTACCTTCCAGGTACATCTGCAACTAATGTGATGCATAGGGCTACAGTTGAACTCTGATACCAGTGCCTCCTGCTTTTTCCCTTGGTGTTAGTCTCTGAATGTTTGTTATACCTTATTGATTTCTTCTAATTCTTCCCTTTCCTGTGTGACTAATTGATTCATATCTCCTCAAATACTCTGTTTCCTACTTTAACTAGTACATTCTAGCGTCTCTCATTTGAAGCTTGCTGTGCAACTCTGGATCCCTGCTTGGGTTTTACAAATTATGCTTTACAGAGGGCGCTTAGACAAGGATGGAAGTTGAATCCAAGCCTTGTTTCACTTTCCCTGTGCTGGATTACTTAACACTTCTGATTCAGTCATAGTGATGACTTCAGCTGCTTGCAAAAACCCTCCTGGCTGGGAAAGGTGCTGGCAATCCTGCTCTCAGTAAATACAAATGCTTTGTTTCAAAAGCCTTGTATCAGGCCCATGAATAATGCCTGGAAAGTGATCCCCAGAAACATGAAAGTACAGAGCTGCAGCAGCATGATTAAACCATGATTTCTGTTAACTGCAAGTGAAAAGAGTACAGGAAGAGAGAGTATGTAGGCAGCAGGAAAGACTGTTAAGGCCTGTGTTTGGGACAAATGATTCTCTTCCAGGTGCTACATTATCTTGAAATTAAATGATATATAGTGTGATTTTAAGTAATTAGTAAAGCTCATAGTTTACTGTCAACTTTGTCTTCCAAGTTTTTTCCTCAGAAACTCGATGATATATTGCTCAATGATATTTGCTATTTGCAATGCCTGGACCCAAAATATCTACTAAACATTATCCTAGAATTTTCCTCATAATGTCATTGTGGTATTTCCTTAGAGACATGTGCCACAGAGCCAAATGCTGTGTTTCTTAATAAAAATATCCCATATATAATTTAGATTAAAAATATTAGATTTTTCATTTGTTCTGTTCTCTAAAAATTAAATAGGCACCATCAGACCATGTGACTCTGAGTAAAGTTCTTGGGTAAGACCTGGATTTTGTGTACTCATTCCTCATTACTCTGGCATGATCTGACATTTAATAAAAGTGTGAACTATAAAACCATCACATTCTTCACTCTTTTCTAGCTTGTTTTTATTTTTAAATAATACATTCTAACCTTTTCATTCTATTTTATAACATAGACTAGACCTCAATCATTTTTAAAGTTAGTTATTTTCTCATTTTAAAGTAAAATTGCTTAAGTTTTCAGCATTTTGGAATAGGATCGGAAAGCTTTGATGTGAGTACCTGTTACATTCTTAATCCCCTGATGCAATCTTGTCTTTTATGAAAATTTATAAAAAGTGTTTAAGAAAAGGTGCATCATCTTCCCAATGCCTTGTCACAAATTTAAGTTGCTCAAGATTCAAAAGTGACTTTTTACTAATGTGATCATGTGAACTGATAACACAATTGATCATCTGTTCCTTCTTTATGATTTAGCACACATACTGCATCCGTTTTTTTAAACTTTCTTACTATATAAAAATTTTTTTAAGAAGTGGGTAGAGTGGGGTTGAGGATTAGCTCAGAAGCATAAGCACCTGCCTTCAAAGTGTGTGGTCGTGAGTTCAATCCCTGGTGCCGATTTAAAATAAATACATAAGTAAATAAATAAATAAATAAATAAATAAATAAAAGGGTAGAAAAATCTAAAGCCTGAATACCACATTTTCCCTTTTCAAAATAGTTTCATAACATTTTATGTAAACTATAATATAATCATGTAACGCACACAAATCCCTGTGTAAATCTCTCCATCTTACTTCACTCTGACATTCTTTTTCCCATTTCTCTGAATATATTTGAATAGCAGCCCTGTATTTCAATCTGACGACATATGAATTCAGACTGCTTCTTTCTCACCTCTCAGAATATTTAGCCCTGTATTAATAGTGTAATGCATAAATAATATGCCTAAGCATGAAACTGAGTAAATTTTCATTTCTATTGTACACAATTAAAACTGAAAATTCATGGGAGGAAAGGAACAAGTGATTGCTTTTCACTGTCTAGATTTGCAAGAAAACAATCCAGAAATAGGTAGGTTTCAAAATAAAGACTATCCTGAGCATAGTTTCAGATTTAATTTATAGCTGTAGTATATTCAGACAAGCTAGATGTTATTCTAACATGTGGATACCTCATTGAACCTCAAAAACTTTGGAGCTTTGCCCATCAATAAGGTAGCTTCCCTAGAAACTTCTATTTTTAACACTTATCTCTTTGAAGCTCCCTACTTGATTTTTCAAGTTGTAGATTCATCATGAAATTAAGCTCTTTTCTATGTGTTTCCCCAGTGGAAAATCACTTCCTAATGTTGTAATTCTTGAAGCATTCGTTTGATGTTCAAAAAAACATAAAAGTAAAGAAGAGAGCAGGGAAACAAATTCAAAATTTCTGATTTAAAATGGATATCCTCATAACTAAATGAACACAAATCATATTTCCTTTTTATGATGATTGTTTTCAATCTATATGTTGTAATGTAGCATATAAAGTTTGTTTGCTCACAGTAGTGCTGAACAATAGTAGAAGATCTTTCAGTATTGTAAGTACACTATTTAGCACAATTCTTAGTGCTACTATTTTATAACAATCTAACAATAGATCATCACAAATACTCAAGTGTTTGTGAAAAAGAGGGACAATAAATTAAAAGAATTTTGTTATCACTGGTAAGCAAAAATGGAGAATACTGAAATTTTTTCATTTTCAAAAGTTTTAAGAATATCTTTATTTACAAATATGTCAAAACATAGAAGAAGCAGAATAGAAAAATCAGTAAAGATTAAAAACAATAAAACAAATAATAGTGAATATATTGAACTAGCACTATAGCCCAATTTTTGGCACTCTGAAAGTATTAACATCCTTACAGGAATTAAATAGTAACATTAATATTAATAAAATATTGCTGTGAAAACCATCTCTAAATTTCACTTTCCATTTGACTTGTTGAATGTTTAGAAACATGTTAAGTCTTTTGTTTTGTTTTATTTTGTTTGTTTTGTTTTGTTTTGTTGCACCAGTAACTGAACTCGTGACCTCACACCTGCCGGGCAGGCACTTTGCCTCTGAGCTAAATCTCTAGCCCCATAAATCTTATAATATTAAGATTCTATCTGTATCTATACAAAAATCCCTTCAGTCTCAAATAATAAGGTCTAAAAGAAATAAAATCTCTCTGTACTTAAAACAGAATGAATTTAATCCAGGGCATTTATTACACACCTGAGAGTAATTATGAAAAGTCAAATGAAAATGGTAAAGCAACACAATTAGTTATATCAGGAAGACACTATCACTGCTAAGCTGGATCAAGACAGAGAATATGTGACATTACTGAAGCCCAGAGCCCTTTGCAGTGGCAAATGGGCCCAAAAGGGGATGCACCCCATTTCCTAGATACTGTTTATAGAAGAACAAAACAGAACTTGCACTCTGCCCCTTTACCTACCCTCTGACTTTTTGCTGCTGCCTTCTAATGAACAATCCAACCTGGCTTACAGCTGGCTTGACACTGCAGGAAGGCAAAGCTGCAGAGATAACATACTTGATAACAAAAGCAAGAGGCAGTGATGCATTCTGGATAAGCAGGCTGAGGATTGGTACACACCAGTGACTCAGTGATACGCTTAGCCTCAAATTATGTGTAGGTACTGGGCAAGCTCACCCCCATCCTAACGCCAGTTCATTTGTTTTTCTCTTTTTTTTTTTTTGTATTGGGGATCATACTCATGAACTCATGCTTGCCAGGCAGGGGGCTTATAATCCCCAGTGCATTGTTTTGCCTTTTTTGTTTCTTACACATAATCTCAATCCTGAGCAGTTGGAATATCTGATACATCTACTCCAAATAAACAACTCCATTACTATTAAAACCTAGCAGCTCATTGGCAAGACTTTAGCCTCTTTTTCTAAACAGAATGTCACCTGTGCCCACCTTCTATGAGGACTTCTGGGACTGCTCTGTAGTTTTCTCTGTGTATACTGCTGTCACTAGGTCTCACACAGGTTCTTCATTCATGGTTATTATTATTGCTATTATTATTACTTTTATTATCATAAATCATAGTACTAGGGATTGAACTGTGGGACTTGGCACATAGCTGTACCCAAAGCTCTTTTGATTTTTAACCTCAAGTATCCTGGAGCCTAATGAAGTCACCAGTCTGTTTTCACACTGGTGATCCTGCTACTTTGGCCTCCAAGAGTGCTGGCATACAGTTAGGCAGCACCACACCCAGCTCCTCAATCATACTTTTACATAAAACCTTCATGTCCTCTTATCTCATCCAGTTTGTTTCACTGTTCTTCAGCTCGTCATGTTCAGGTCTCAGGACAACTGAATTTCAAATGGGACAGAAGGCACATTGTTTCTTAACAAAAGTTTTGCCATCAACAAGTTGAGGAATGTTGTCTGTGAACATTCCTGTGATGGTTACAATGTCCTCAGCACATTATAGGGCAGTTAAGTCTCATACAGCATACAGAAGTACTCATATAACATTAATATTGACATTGACTCCTTCACTCTCCAAAGCATCTCTCAGCGAGAGCCATTTAAATGTGCCTTCATTTAAAGGTTTAAGACTTACAATATTATGGGCAAGAGTAAAGCTTCCTAGACAGTTCCCAGAGCTTTCAGCAAAGCACCAGTAAAAGGTATCACAAATGGTTGTGCAGTTTCACACTGCATAAGTCCAAGGTGCTGCTCAAGGAAAGATGGAGTCCCAGGAGGTGTACATCAGCACAGCCCAGCCTGTGCAAGAGCAAGTGTTAAACATTCACGTGTTAGGTGACAAGTGAATCGGTGAGGTTAGCGAAGCCTTATTATAGAGCACTCCGAGTATTATTATGTGGAAACAGGCTTTACAGAGAAAGAATATTGGTAAATTATCCTAAGAATTTTGCTGGTTAAAAAAATTGCATTTTTCTTGAATAATAATGGGATATGAAATTGCCAGAGGAAGGCTATTAATGAATTAGGGTCTACATTCTCTACTCAGTTAAATTACATAGAAGGTATGTTAAACATAATAAAGTATCATTTAATTAGAAAGTTCAAAAAGGTCTTTAAAAATCAGGGATATCATGGAACCTTTTGCTTAAGGATATTATCTTCACAAGTGTCCTTTCTGCCCAAATTATCATTAGTCTTTGCTGTAAATTGTAGAATTGTGCATGTGTTAGAAACTTTCTTCCCTCCCTTTTAAGTAGAAAGAGGATTTCCTTTCCTTTTCTTGATTCTTGTACTGGTGAACTATGAATGGCCATTAATCTTGGAGGAAGCTTAATGTAATTCTAGTCTTGTATTGTTTAATTGTTTATCTTCTCGGGCTGTCTTTTCAGAATTTATTTTATTATTGCATTTCTTTTTGCAGAGCCTGCACTGAAATCCATGCTTTTGTACATATCAGGCAAATGCCAAAACAATGATCTACACTTCCAATCCTTGGATTAACTGAACCCAGTTTCAACTCAACCCAGTTTTATATTCTGTTTCCCTCATTATTTTTTTCATACCCCAGCCACTGAACTAGAAGCACTGAAACATCTGTATGGACTTTAAAGTGGGCAGCATGTATGTTTGTGGTGCTACTGCAGAAATGCCACCTCTTGAGTGGTCATGGGAACTCATGGTTCTCACAGTGCCTATGTTTTAGACAATATACATATAACTAACAAAAGTAGAGGTTTTTAAAGATCTTTCCTCTATCCTTGAAAGGAAGTGGTCTATACGTTTCCAAGGATGAAGAGATAAAATCTTGCATATTCTAACTCTTCAATAGTTTCTCACTGTAATTTGCACTTGGTACACTGACCAGAACCTGTATGAAAATGTGCTCTGACCATTAGTCTCTGAAACAGTGCTGCGTTTCGAAGCAAAGCCAAGTACTAATGCATAGGGATCATGGGAAGTGGAAATATTGATATTACTGACATGAGGAAAAGTAGGTCAGGTCTATGACCAAGGAATTCTCCATCTGGAGCAGGATTCAGAAAGATATTACTAGCCAAATTCTTTTATCTGAGATCCTACTGCTAATGACTGATTATCTGTTAATGTTATTATTAGATATGTTTTCACAAGATTATGATTTTATCTTATGAGCCCTAGACAAATTCTAATGCTTTATTAAGTGTATGTACATTTTTAGGGTCGGGGATTTGACTCAACAATATAAGAGTTGCCTGACAAGTCTAAGGTCATGAGTTCAATCCTTGGTACCCCTTCCCCCCAAAAAAAGTGTATGTACATTTTAAAATCATGAATTATATGTTTATTTTTAGCTTTTCACCTTAGGTCAAATTTTGCATCCCTTAAAGTTTCTGGGATTATCACACTATTGGCACACTCATTTTTGCTTAAGTAGTAAAGGATATATAAAATGGTCTATTAACAAATTCAAAATTTCATAAACATAGAAAATATTAAATTTGAGTTAGCAAAGCTAAACTACTAAGGAAAATACGTATATTTGCACAATACATATACATATATTTGCACAATACATATATTTGTACAATAAAATAAATTACATATACATACATATATACATATATTTGCACAATAAAATAAATTAAAATTAAATCATTGTTATTCCCTGTATGCAGTGTGATAAAAATATGTGATGAATGTTTAAATTCAAAAACGTTACAGTGAAAGATAGATTGACATTAATCCTCCTTAGAACACATCCCCATTCTATCACATTGAGCTTAGGATTTTATTATATGAAATTTGTGGAGACACAGATACTACATCCATCATACCTATATAGTAATTTTTCCACAATTACCCCATGAGGTAGATAATAACTTATTTTCCAGGCAAGGGAAATGAGACTCAGAGAGTTTCTGGGGATCATTCAATTCCTCTTAGGTATCAAGTGGAAGAGATAGAACTTAAAGTCAGAACTGTCCAGCTCCAGGCCCTTAACTTTGCCCTAGTACTCAGCCTCCTTTTGCTAGACTTGGTTTCACATCATCTTACATTCCTCTAATCAACATTTAATCTGCTGTCATTAACAGAGATGGAACATATAGTGACTGGAGAGTTTTCCTGAAATTCAATTTAATTAATGATATTCTAGATATAGAGGATTTGTTCATGTACAAAAGACAGATCAAAAATATAGTGAATGTTTGAAAACTATTCTTGCTACATTTGGAAGCCATTGTAGAAGTTTTATTTTGTGTTCTAATGAGGCGCAATACAAAATAAAGGTAATCCTACTGCTGAATAGGCTCATAAATATGTTACAGTTTGTCTTCATTCACATTATTTACCAGATCTGACATAAAGTGACTTCTGGTGAAATGACCATGAAAGGTAATTTTTTTGAGTTGATTTAGGGGGGATTAATAAGAATGTCTTTTACTGTAATATTTTTTAAATTTAATTTTAGATAGATTTTTCTATCAACCTTGTCGATATCTAAATGTGTAAGTTTTTCTTTAATACAAGAAAAAATTTATTAGTTGTCTTTTCATCCGTCGGAGCTTCTGAACCTTCTTTTACTTTAATTACAGGCCTTTGGTACAAAGAAAAGTTTTCATTTCTTTCAGAAAATGCTCTCTTAGAATATGAAGTTCTTAGCACCTACCTACCTACCTGTAAATGCTGTTTGAGAGCAAATATCTCTTCTTTGAAACAGTAAAATTCTTCCGGCTCTTCCTTCCCTGTCTCCTCCACTTTGCGTGGCACTGACCACTTCTGTCCCACAAAAGTAGTAATTCCCTTACACAGCCCTTAGCCATTCTATTAAACACATTGTAATAAGATTTTAAAACATGGATATGAAGAAGCAATTATGATACAATATTGAAAATATTTCCAAGCAAACATATCTATAAAGTGAAAGGATCATCTTTCACTTTTGGTTATCTTTTGGGGATAATGGGTTATGACTGATGTCTACTGTCTAAAATTAATCTCACATTTCATTTTGTATGCCATAAACAGGCTTATACTTACCTGAGGAGAAACAAGTGATCAATTGCTCATATTTTTCTTTAAAGCATCTGAGTATGGAAATGTGTGTGTGTGTGTGTGTGTGCGCGCGCACGCGCACGCGTGGAGAGATTGAGAGATTGGGATCACCTCTCTCTGCTAGTTTATTTACACACTCAATTTATTTACTCACTCAAACTCTAACTTCCATAAAGTCCTGAGCAAAGTATCTAAAATACACATTGATATTTTCTCCCCTTGTAGAAATTGAAGATTAAAGTTTGTTTGTTTTTTTAAAACTCAAAAATTTAATATCATACTGTATTTTCTCCTGTTATGATTCAGTCTTTTCTTTCCTTTGAACAGTCATTACACTTTCCAAACTAAAAAAAACACTAGATAATTTATATTTAAACTATGACATGTTTCTAGCATCATTAAAGTTCTGTTATATAATGGACTGACTTTTCAGTGTATGAATACCTTTAAAAGATTTGCTGCTTTTATAAGTGCAGTTATTTGATGCCTTAGAGTTAAATTGTGTTTTTGTTTTGCAACAAATACCTGCTTAATTTTATTAAATTCTTTTTTAAAAATAAAAGATAGTTCTTTGAATGTAGGAAAAGTGTGAAAAGAGAGATGACAGCTTCCTTGCATGAGCAGAAAGAATTCAAAAGTGAATGCTCCAATTTTATTAAGATTTAGAAATCAGTAGTACACTGAACTTTACTGTGAGTTGTATGACATAAATATAGCTACATATGTTCATGGAGATGTACATCATTTAACTTCTAAACATGCAAACTTACGTTCAATTGTACTTTAACTGTGTAGTGCTTCCATTATCCAAATAACAGCAGTGCAGACTCTGAAAACACAATGACAGGGACACGATATGCAGAACTGGACCCACATGAAGAAACATGTGGCAGTGGGTGTGCTCTGTGTTCACAGGATTTGTTCACGCAGGTACCAGTGGCACATATTTACCCCTCTGTTTCAGAAAGCTCTCCTCGCAGTTTCTGTAAATTATTGGTTTTTACAGAAGTTTGATCATGAATTTTGATGGAGTGGAATTTTTCTGAAGGGAGATGTGATGAGCATTGTATTCCCGCATGACCAGTCAATGTGTATCCCCTTGTAATGTAAAATTTCAGTACAGTCTGCCTAGATTTCATCAACTAAATTAAATACAACAAAGGTAACATCATAAAGGTTTGTAGAGTTGAGTCTCTGGTTTTAGACTCTTTGCTTTTAAATTCTTGCTCTAGTCATTACTAGCTATACAATCCTTATGGTATTATTTAGGCAAAGAATCAATTTGTTTATCTGCTAAATGGAAATAACATCAACTTTACATGGTTAAAGATTAAATTGCATAATCCATTTAAAATGTGTGACATAAGGCCTAAAATTCAAAGACATTCCAAAGATGTTTATTGTTCATTTTTGCTTTAGGTAACATGTAGTTTTAATACTGTTAAGCAGTGCATATTTAAGAGTTTAATATTTCAGTGCTTCCTTTTATTCACTGTCACCTGATACATTAAAAATTGACTTTTTAACATTTTCCTCAAATTTTTAATTTGTTAAAATGAATGGAAGCAAACGAAATCACTGAATTTGTGTTAGAGAAATTGGACGAAATTCAGTAGGAACGATTTTCTGCAGAATGCTTGCCTTAGCTAACAGAATATGTCTTGTCCTAGTGACAATGCCTTCCTAGCTGGTCCTTATTTATTTTGAGTATTAAACACTACTGGGACATGTATTTCACTCTAACTTGAACTTTTACCCCTTGTTTGTAAGTATGTGCCTCTCAGTGGTATTTTTATTTGCCAATATTCTGCACTAGTATTTGGCTAGAATTCATAAAAGATTGT
The DNA here is from genome assembly GCA_004027295.1 of Dolichotis patagonum. Taxonomy (NCBI): domain Eukaryota; kingdom Metazoa; phylum Chordata; class Mammalia; order Rodentia; family Caviidae; genus Dolichotis; species Dolichotis patagonum. The sequence goes on along the minus strand of PVJX010025570.1, from coordinate 14,990 downwards.
GCCGAAGCATCTTTCCCGATGTCATGTTAATATCTATTAAAAATCTACAATGTGTACCACTCTGACCCCTGCACCTGTAAAAATGTGTCCTTTTTACAGATTTGGGGCCAAAATTTGAGATGTGTGTGAGAGCAAATATCTCTTCTTTGAAACAGTAAAATTCTTCCAGCTCTTCCTTCCCTGTCTCCTCCACTGTGCTGGTTTATTTGCTTTTTTCTGACCTCTCCTAATCAACTGATCCCGACACTAAAATTTCTACCCAGGCATTGAGATGTTCATCTGATTTGAAGTTTGATGTTCGCCCATCACTTCCCTGAAGGCACTGACAGCCTCATACTTTCATCTGCCAGGTCATCCTTCCTCCTAGCAGACATAAGCGGATTAACATATCCCCAAGAGGCTGATGCCTTTAGTTGCTGAAGCCACTCGATACTTATTACCTGACAGTGTTCTATAGCGGAACTTATTTATTTATTTTCAAATGTTACCTGCTAGGATATCTTCATGAGATACATGTGTCATTTTTGAGGGGGACCCTAGGGGGACAACAGCTCCAGGCTTTTTGGGTTGGTTTGCCTGGAGCTGTCAAGACTTACCTCATGTAATTTAGTGGTGTCCCTTCCCCATCCTTAGACTTCAATTTCTGACCCAGTTTACTCTGTAAAAAGTAATGCAGGCTATAGGACCTTGGAGAGAAGCAATAGGGGACAGTCACTGGGGACTTCCGTAATGTGAAATTTGAGTTCCTGAATGATATAAGGTAGCTGTCTACACAGACTTAAATCTCACAATAATTGTCCTTCTTCATTTCCTTGTGACAAGAGTCTTGGCCTCAGCAGCAGAGCGTGTCACTCTAGCAACTTCTGCCACTTTGTTGTGGTGGTCGGGAATTGACGGTTGACATTGATGAGGTCTAATTTCCCAGTGGACTCCAGGAGGGTCTGACAGTGGTATGGATTATGGTTGGTGCACACATCAACTTTTTACATCATTTTCTTCCCTACACAAGGATACTACAGGCCACAGTTTCTGTGTGTATTTGAAAAGGTCCTTGTCTGCTTTTATTAATCCCTTTTATTTAAAACCAGAAACACTGTGTGATCAGGTGGTAACAGGGGGGCAGCATAAGCCAAATAGGCTGGACTGGGGAGAGTAGCACCTTCATGTGACAAAGTATTGTCATTTGTTTTATCAGTCATCGTCATGAGATAGAAAATATAAGTTGTTGTTACCAATTCCGATGAGCAAAGTGAAGGCTAATAAGATTTTGGTCATGTACTGTAGAGAACTGACAAAGCCTGGGCACAATATTATTCTTTTCGTGATTCTGGCAATTATGGACCAAATCGTATCTCCCGTAAGGGCACTATAGTTCAGTAAAATGACACACATAGAGATTAAAAAAAAAAAAAAACTAAAGCAGAATTGGTACAACCGTAGACCTGTGCAGAAGGCTTAGCAGAGGAGTGAAAGAGAGATAATAAATCGTTTGAAAGGAAGGTGGTGGAGAGAGATAATGAGTCAAAAAACCAAATACCCATTCTTTGACTTAAAAGGGAACTGTTGACATTCAATAAGATTCATAAAACTATAATACAACATAAAAATTGCTTTGCTTAAAGACCAGTGAATGAACCATATTAAACATTATTGCAATAAACTTTGTGAGAGCTTTCCTATAATGATCCAATATAATTGTTGAAAAGGATTGTGAGGCTTTATGATGGATTCTAACAAAACTGAGAATTTGTACATTCATTGTGATGTTTAAGTCTTATGAATTTTTGAACTACATCGAAATGGGCAGTCAACTGAAGAAAGATTTCCAGGCAATGTTACAGATGTTTATAGCTCCGGATTTTAGTATGGGCAGTGAACATGCAGATATCAGCAGAGCACAGAATAAGTTGAGCTGATAGAACCCGCCATTCTTTTTACGTTCCAAGTTATGTGAACATCCAGTGAAAAGCACTGAAGGCCCATTGATTTTAATATTTGAGTTATAGAAAAGTAACATTTTAGTAGCCTTTGAGGCTGATTTTACTGTGGAATAAAGGTACAAAGATGGTCATGTGTGGCTCACTGGACACATGGCTCAAGAGTCAGATCTCATTCAAATGCTGAAAAGTTCTCTGTGGGTGGTAGAGAATTCTGGTCCTAGCACCTGCTATGTGGTTACATCTAGTTGCTCAAAAAGGATGCTAAGAATTTTTGAGATGTGTATTTTTATCAAGAAGAGCCTATAAGAACATCAGGGTCAAGAGCCAGGTTGAAACTGAAGACTAGAAAGGGTAACAGAGCTGCAGAATTCGAGAAATGGTGGACGATCTAAGAATAAAGAGAAATCCTGGAATTAAAAAATAATGCCCTGTAAATATTGTATGGTCAGTGATATTTTGATTGGTAGCCTAAAATTGGAAGCCTCACTTACGGGCTTTTCACAATACCTGAAAGCCATCTTAAGTGAGATACTTACTTGTTGAGTTTGAGTGCTTCAAACATATAACTTATCCTCCATATCTGTGTTCCACATCTGGGGATTCAACCTACACCAGACCAATAAAACTGTAAAAGCAAAAAGTGCTCTTTAAAGAACATACACTGATATTTTTTAGCATTATTCACTAAACCATATCATATAACTACCATTCACTTGGAATTTACATTGTATTAGTTATTACAAGTTCTTGAGAGATGATTTCATGCATATAGAAAGATGTCATAGGTATGTGCAGATATTATAGCACTTTATATAAAAGACACAATTATCCAAGGATGTGGGCATCCATTGAGAGTCCTGAAATCTCTTTCTCATGGATACCAAAAATTACTGTCTGTAATTCCTTTAGTAGCAATGAAGTTACTCAAATACAATTCATTATCCTCCCTTCTCAATAAAAACTGGTGAATTTCTTTGTCATCCAGTATCAAATGCTCAAAAATAAACAGGCTTTTTGTTTCCTGTAGATTTGGAAATGGCTGACAGTCAGTTTTATCTCCAAGTATTTCCTGAACTAAAGCGTTCTTTCCCAGTTCCGCAATCACCTCCTTTTTAGATCCTCATTATCTTTCCTGATGAAACAACAGTTTTCATCTGCTCACTGAGCTCTATGCCCCAGGACCTATCCTGTTGGTCCCTGTCAAATGAACCGATATACTTTACTTCCAAACATGGTGGTTTCGTTTTTGTCCCTCAAAAAATAAACAAAAAGAAGAAAAAACAAAACAAAACAAAAACCACAACTATATTTTTTTAACCAAAGACTGATCAAAATGTAAATCTCTTACACTTCAATTTAGAAATCTCCAAAGTCAAGCCAAACTCTACTGTTCCAGTTTCATTTTTCACTACTTCATGTAACTTAAGGAGGAACCATATTAGGGGGCAAGGATTTAGCTCAGCAGCACAAGGCCCTGCGAGGTTATGAGTTCAATTCATGGTCCAAAAAAAAAAAAGTATTAAAGTTTTCCCTCTGACCTTCCTTAGCCATGTTCTTAATCCTGTTGCCTCACTCTAGAATATCCATAACCTTAACTTTTGCACAGGCTGATAAGACATATAAATCAATGCTCACAACAAGGGCTGGCTATTGAAAGAGGTCCTGGGAAGCAGAACTGCTACTTTTGATGTGGAATATATCTTAATGATTGAGATAAGTTCAGGTCTTTCCTCTGCTACTTCCCATCTGTTCCTGGAACAAGCTAGATGACTACGGTGAGCCTATTTACATTATAAATCTTTAAAAGGGAGAAAAGGACAGTAGTTTCATCACAGAAAGGTGTGTGGAATTTAGTTGATGCGTGTGTTTATTAGAACCAACAGTGTAGAGTACACAATCCATTAGGAAAAATATTATTGTAGAGTTGAGGCTGTTCTCAAGTTTCCTTTGGGTATGTTGTGCACACCACTTATTCTTTTCCTATCACTGTACTTTTCCTCACAGATGTAAACGAAGATATGAAGCTGGGATTAAAATGACACCTAGGATGCTCACTTGTATTGTCCTGATTTTTAACTATACATTTTGAAACTATTTCATGAGCTCTAGTTCTCCTAGCTTTTAGTCAGAATTTGGAATATCAGTAAATGATAAGATTTGATTTATATTATTTGGTTCATTCTTTCATTTGATTATTCAGTGAACATGCACTGAATTCCATGTTAGCTTTCAATTGTTGGTGTAGCTGATTGTCAATGCTCCACTTAAAAATGTGTTGGCTTACAATTCTGAAAGGTTATGAGTCTGACATGGTATCACTAGGCCAAAATCAAGGTAGCAGCAGGGCTGCATTATGTACTGGAAGTTCTGGGGAGGAATGTATTTCTTTGCCTTTTCCAACATCTTCTGACTACCCATATCCTTCCATTGGTATGTACCCAAAGCAGCAATGACTGGTGGACATTTTTATATCATGCTATGTGAGTTACTAGCCTCCTCCTCCTCTGTGTTTGAAGAGCACTTCCAACTAAATGAAATCCACCTAAATAATAAAGGATAATTTGCATATATTAAGGTCAGCTGATTAGCATTACCTTAATTTCATTATCAACCTTAATTTCTGTACAGCAAAACATTTTTAGAGGTTATGAGTGTTACAATATCATTATCTTTGAGTAAGTATTATTCTATTTATTTCAGAAAATTTTCAGAAGTTCTTCTTTTTTAATGAGTGAAAAACTAGAGGAGAGAGACAAGATATTGCAATCATCAGTTCTTTTGTTTTGTATGGCTTTGTATACCTCTTCTCTACACCTAAGTTTATATACATACAAAAAATAAATATAACTGTAAGCTATATTACATCCAGTGAATGCCTTGTTTGGTAACATAGAAAAAGAGAAAATATTGTGATAGGTGGGAGGAAAGGGCAGGAATTAGAAAAATATATAAGAACTAAATGTTAAAGAACCAAAATTGATATTAATCAAAAGCTACAATGTAATATATATATACAGAAAATAATACTTTTGGATTTCAATTTCTTCCTTTTAAACAGACAGGTTATAAGAGTACAATAGAAACTTGTAAGAGATTTTTATGTCTGCATATTAGACCTCTGTCTTCTTTTCTTTTCCTTCCCAGATATGACTGAATGCTTCAGTTTCACAGCATACCTTATTAAAACTTCTTTAGAAAAAGCATAGCATATTCAGAAACTTTCAGAGACATCTGCTGCCTATGAAATGAGGATGTGAGTATTTGTATCTCTTCTCTTCGGAACATGAGGATGGATAGCAAAAATCACTTGTAAAATACTTTAGACGTCTTGGAAAAGGAGTCCATCGAAATGGAAATTATTATCATCGGAAGAGTCATAACAGTCTTCCAACTGTCATTGTTATAGTGGAAAATGGTGATTCATTCTACTTTCCTTCTCCTTTGTCCCAGCGGATGGAAATCAGCCTATTAGTCCCTTAGTGTAATTGACAGTCTCTCCTTTATAAAATCCATCCTCAATTCACATTTCCACTGAAATTTTAATCCAATAAATTATATTTTCTCCTCTCTGTTGCCAATTCAAAGTCATTCTTTGATGACTGTGCTTACTGACTTCTAGTTCTCCTTCAGGAAGTAGAATTACTTTGAGAAAACACAGATGAGCCCAGGAACTCTGTGGACATTCCACTTCAGAGTCTTTAAGAAAGGAATGTGGAAGGATTGGGATCCAGACACCCAGGCACTTAGGCACTTAGGCTCCAATGGAGAGAGCAACCATTCACCAGAGGAGGGCTGGGTACAGAGCAGAAGTGGCTTTGGCTTTGGGTTATGTCCCTTCATCTCAGAACACTAACCCTTTATTTGTGTAGATTGCAAATGCCAAGTGTCATAGCTATGCGAATAAAGAGTACTAAGCTTCTTCTTAAAATTAGGCATTGTCGCTAAGGACTGTCATGCGTATATTCTGATGCTGTGCCGTCAGGGAGAGCTTGACAGTGAGGGGTTGCCTAAGACAGTCTCACAGTTCAGTGTGGTGTGGGACTACAAACAAAATCACCCGTGTTTTCAGAGACTGCATTATCTTCTGAGAGCCAAGCTGAGAGCCTAGAAAGTCCCCATGGGTAGGGTGAAAAGTGTAGAGAAAGACTTGTGCAGAGTTGAAGTCTAGAAAACAGAGGACACTGACAATCTCTAGTGTAAACTACAAAGTTAGATGCTGATGATCAACTTGGATTCTTCAGTAGTAACAAAAGAGATTATAGTAGCTGCCCCACTGCGCTGGTATAAAATGAAAAGATTGGTATGTATCAATTATTTGTAACAGTAACTACAAATGAACATAAGAGATGTTCAGTAAACATCAGTTAATACTATATTTTTCACTGCTCATTGTTACTGCTAGCCTGGAATCTCAGGAGGCAAAACTGAAAAGATCATACTATTTTTCTAGTTAGTATCTTGAAGCAGAAAATATAAGGTGCAATATGAAGCAACCAAAAAAGAAAAGAAGAAAAAAATAGAAAAGAAGGAAAAAAAGCTGCTATCAGATTAAAAACAACCAAGTTTATTTGAATTGGCAAGATTTTTTTTGTCATCAATAGAATTGTGGTATTAGAAATTTATTTCTACTTTTGTAAACCTGAGGTTTATAACCTTTGAAATTCATAATTCCTGAATACATCTATTTAGCATTTTTTTTGCCAAAGTAGTATTGTTATGGCTTGTGTCCAGACATCCCTCCAAAACCGCATGCAGTCATAGAGGCTCTTTTTCAGGGGTGTATATAGCATGTGTGATGGTGGGATTAAGGGTGTGTGACAATTAAGTCAACCCACTGATTGTTTGACATACCGCTGGTTGTGAGTGCTACCTGCCCTGAGAGCAGCAGGTGAGTAGCCTGGATAGAACAATAAAAGGGACAGAAAGAAGCTGTTATAGTCACTTGGTTCCTTCTACCTTTTGTTTTCTGCCAGCCATGAATTGCTTCTCACTGCGGTGTCCCTCTACCAGGCCACCCTGCCTTGGAGCCAGCCGATATTGACTGAAACTGCTATGAACTATGAGATAAAATAAACCTTTCCTCCATTAATTATGGGTGTGGAGCCTTTTGTGTTGGCAATGAGAAAAAGAAACTAAGGCAAGTATATATTTATTATTTATTATTATAATTATTAAGTATTTCAAGTTTTATATTTGAGTTTTTTTAGAAAAAAGTCTCAATCTTAGTATCTTGGCTCTCTCACCTGTGTAAGTTAAGGAAGGAAACAAGGAGACAGAACTAGAGAAAAGGAATAGTGGGAGGTAGGGGGAAAAACACTAGCTAATGTGTATGACGACACTGTGTTATCTTACTTGTAAATATCTGCCATGTATTATAATGCCAAAACATTTATTTTGCTCAGAATTAGATATGATTTGTGGTAAATGCTTTTCAGCTGAAAAAACTGAAGTGAATTTCTCAAGGCTTTTCAGTTAGTAAAGAACAGAGTCACAACATTAACGCTTACCTGTTTAAAACAAAATACTGCACTGTAGGTATGATGTAATACTAAATACAGTGTCCTCCATCAATTTTATCAATTTGTATTGTAAGTCTCCCCCTTTCACTTAAGAGGACAAGAGAAAGAACTCTGCAGCCATTTACTTGAGTAGAGTTTTTACAAACTAACCTATACTTTAGATAGGTTACCCTATGTTTTACTCTCCTCATTAACTCTGGTCATTTTAATTAAGAAAAATATTTGTTTCCAATAAAGTTGTTATTGTTTTCAATCATGGTTTGTATTGTTTATAATTTATATATGAAATTCTCCTCCTTTTGGTGGTTATGAAGACATCCTCCAATAAACAATTCATAATTTTATCCTTACGGTTTAGATCTTGCATTCATCGAGGTTTTTTTATGCAATGGCAAACAAAGCTACTTTCTTTAGGCAGAAAGTTAGTTTTTAACATCTTTTTAAAAAATGAACCATCATTTATATGCTGACTTTTGGTAATATCAAAACTGTACACTAACAAACAATTCTTGTTTTCTAAACTCCTTACTTTATCATCCTGATCCATGTGCAAATTTCCTCTGCATTATGGTTCTACTTATAACTTTCCCTGTATAATTTTTGAAATTTCCTTTGCCGGTCCTGTTATGTTTTTCAAGATCTCTGTTGAATAATAGTGGTTATTTTTAAAAAATTGCTTCAAAAGGCCTCCACGAATTATATTTGAGAACATTATTTTAGAAGTATTTTATTGAGATTAAAATAATCTCTTATTTCTATAAGTCATCATAATTATTTTAGGATTTATCATTTGGGTTTTTTGTTGTTGTCATGCTTGTTTGCTTGCTTGATTTGATTTGTTTTGTTTGTCTATTTGAGACAAGGTTTCCGCTATGAAGTTCAGACTGTTCTTGAACTCATTTTGCATCCCAGCCTGGCCTCAAACTCACATGATCCTCCTGCCTCAGCCTCCTGAGTGCTGTGATTACCAGTGCCACTACCGTGTACAACCACAATGACCCTCTCCTATTCTTTTTAGAACATGAGGATGGATATGATTTTTCTGTATGTACCATCCTCTGCAATCTTTTACATTTCTGGCCAACTCCTATTTAATTTTTTTTCATGATGCATCATTATTATTTTGTAGAGCTCTGTTAGTTAACATTCTTGTTAGCAATTTAATCTAAATTCATAAGTGAAATATTCTCATAGTATTTTCTTATGCTATCCCTAACCCCATTTTTTGATCAATGTCAAATCAGACTAGGAGAAAATTACATATGAAGGAGAACTACTTGTTCTTGAAAGTTTGATAAAGACAAGATCATAGTTTCTTGTATCTTTTGTGTAGAGTACTATTTTTCTTACCTTTGCAATTAAAATGGCTGTTGGTCTATTTAAATATTATTTTCTCTTGTGCATTTATAGTGTTCTATTTTTTTCACAAAGGAATTAATGTGCATTATATTACTATGTTTTTACATGTAGAGATAACACTTCAGTAATTCTCTAAAAACCAATTCTGTCTCTGAGAATGTTTTGCTTCTTCAAAATATTTTTTCAGTTTATGGTAGTCAAGTTAAATATTTCCCCTTTTCCTCTGGGGCTCCATTCTTTTCAAATAACTGAGGCTGACATAGCCTATCATTGCACAAAATACTAAATAATACTTTAAAACTTTGTCCAAGAATGGGAACTTACTCACCTAAGATAGCCCTCTGTAGAGCAGTGTCGTGTCCTTGACTCCCTGATCGCAAAGACTGACATACAAGTGAACCACCTTAATTACTGACCCTCATCTGAATGCTTCTCAGTGTACTGTTTCTTAAGATTTCATCATCTTTCACTTGGTTGAGTTTTGTTTTTTGTTTTTTGTTTTTATCTTTGGTCTGTTTGGGTATTTCCTTTTTTATTTGTTCATATTTTTACTCCTTTTCTTTAAAAAATCTTAGGAGAAGTTGTAGAAATTGCCCATAACCTGGCAGGATTCACAGGGCAAAAAGCATCTCTCTGGGTCTGAAGACTTCCTTTTGTAATTAAGTAAGGCCATTCTGTCTGACAAGAAAAATCAAAGAATTAACACACTCAGCAGCTGTCTTCATTGGTCTAAAAAGAAACTATGCTACCTCCCCTGACCTTCAAACGGGATGACCTTACAGCACGCTTTCTTAAGTTAACTCGCAGAATGAAGTTCTGGTCACCTTCCGAGTTTTCTAGCTTCTGTTGCTTGTGCATCACTTTGTGCTCTAGCACTTCCCAAACGCACCACATGCTTGACTCTTTGTTTCAATGTACACTTCTGAGGTCAACCTAAGACAAAGATCAACTTCCTCCTTCTGATCATCCAAGCCCAGCACACCCCTTAAGGTCGATGTCAGAGCACTTTGTTCCTTTTATGCATTATTTAAAACATTTGATGTCTTCTTTCTGATTCTCTGCCATACAGCTTTCTTTTACTGGACAATTTATATGTCGTAATAATAATACTGATTAGAATTGTGTAGTGCTATATGCTTTGCTATGATTTTTTATATTTCTTGTGTTTCCACATGTTTTTTGGGGAGGAAAACATAGTATCAAGGATAATGGGTAATTCTCATATAACTTTGTTCTGGGTGCTGAGTGAGATAACTTCTTTTCTTTCTTTTTTTTTTTTTTTGTTGTTGTTGTTGTTACCGGGGATAGATCTCGCGACCTCGCGCTAGCCAAGCCGGCGCTTGAGCCATTGAGCTAAATCTCCGGCCCCCGAGATAACTTCTCAAAATCTCTTTTGCTTAAATAATAATTGCATAGATATTTCCCTCTTCCTTAAAACTTCTGTCTTCATCACACTGAAATACAAGCTGTAGTCTTCCAGCTTTAGAATTGTTACTTTAACTCATTTGAATAGCCAATAATTGTATATAGGAGAAAATAAGAAATCAGACAACCCAGTGAAAAATTACTAATATTATACAGTAAGAGATAAATAACAGAAGCACTATAGAGTTCTTAATGTGGCAAAGAACTGAGGTTTTAGATGGCTAAAGTTGGAAAAATACCTAATGTACTTTATGTATGTTACAACATTTCTCATCAATAGATGAGAAACCAGAAATGAATATCTATGTCTCAGGCAGGAGACATACTTTTACAATTACTTGTGGGCAGAGGTAGTGAAGGGAAATAATAGGAACCTAAAAGAATATATCACATGAGATTTTGTCTTAGAGAAAGTACAGATTAAATAATGTTACTACTAATGTTTCTTTATTAAGAAAGGAAATAAATGAAATGCAAGTAGTAAAATAAATTATATTTTCAGGTAAAAATCTTGAAATCATTAAGTCTCGGGTAAGAATTATATTTCTCTGTAAACTGATTTTTTTCATCAAATAAATCTGGTCAGTAACATTGCAGGATTGTGAATCTTGTGTGAGGATAGTACTGATGCTACTAAAATACCATTCAACATGAAGTAATACAGCAGTGTGTTGGATATTAAAGACCTAGAGGCAAGAGTCTCTAAATCCAATTTCCAATAACCAGTCCCCTGAGATGTTCAATTCTGCCATTGAACCAGTTGAAAAAAAAGCTAAAGATGTCAACAGCAGTAATATTGAGATGCATTAACTGTAACATTGTGCTGGTGCACATAATGATAGTCATAGGACTAATAACACTTTGTAATTAAATAGCACTTATCTTCCGAGGAGTTCAAAGTGCTTCCCAATACTATATTGAACAACCTTGTGAGATGAAGAGAGAAAAAGCTTCCATAAAACACAAGAGAAAAGAATGCATTTTATGCCACTAAAATATGGCTTCTTATAAAAAATGACAAGCAATGCCACAGTGATTGGACTCATGACCCATCTAGCAAAGATTTCTGCCTCTGATAGAGACAGTAACAGGTAAAACTCAAAGAAATGTCGTGGTCCCTTGTTATCTTAGCTTCAAGCAATCTATTCCTCATTTGGCACTGACTGTCTGAGTAACAGTATATATTTCTATAACTGCCTTTGTCTCTTCATTTTTAAATTAATGATTGAACACACTGCAGATATATGTTTGCAGGAACATGTTTCAACTGAAGAGTTACTTTTATGATGTTTTGAACTGGATTATCATTACGCTTTGCAGACACTTAGGTATACAGATAAATGTTATTCACAAAGCTTCCAGTGTTACAAAATAATGTTGTCATTTAACTGCTACTCTTAACAAAACACTAGAAATCTATCTTGCCAACCTCACTGAGGTGTTTTATTAAACACTTTTAAATGAAAACATTTGATATGTACAGAGCATTAGACAAATGAGCGTTATTGCTATCAATCTAACTTTTTGTCACACATTATGAATCCATCATCCATAAATTTATTGCATAGTTGAGATAATAACTAAAGGATGTTGGCACTAAAAAATACCTTTCTTCCCTTTCTCTCTCTCTCTCCCTCTCTCTCTCTCTCTCTCTCTCTCTCTCTCTCTCTCCCCTTGGTTTTTTTGACACTGAGTCTCACAAAGTATGCCAGGCTGTCTTTGAACTCACTATGTAGCCAAGGCTGGTTTCAAACTCACAGTGAGCCTCCTGCCTCACCCTCCAAAATGAGAAAATACATTTCTACAATGAAAGCTCTCTGTGAATTGTCCCATCCCTGAAATATTCTTATTTCATCTGAGTATAGATGATTCATGGAAATATCTTTCTTACTTCTCTCTCACTCTATACCTTCACAACACCAAGGTGAGGCTTCCATGACTGCTGATGGAGAAGAACAGTGGCTAACTCTGGTGGGAGATAATTTGATTCACTAGTGTCTCCTAATTTAAAACTCAAACCTTAGCAGGAAAGGATACTGAGGATAAGTTTTCTATCCTCAGTAAATTCCTTCAGCCACCCCCAGAGCTGTGTTGATCCAATTAATTGGGCATGTCCCACTCAGGGTGACACAATCAGTAAACTATCCATAATAGGAAACTCTAAGGAGATTGACAATGGCTCGGTGGTTTCCCAGATTTGGTCAGAAGGTTATTGGAAGACATTGGTTAATGAGTGGAGTTTCAGATAACAAAAGCTTGTGGTTACACTTGTACAATTCTGTTAATATGTTAGGAACTATTGAATCTTGCATTTTAAATTTGTGGATTATGCAGTGTATAAGTTTTTAGTTCAATAAAGTTTTATTGGTTTATAAAATCACAATTTAACAATTCTGGTATCTACTCTGTGTTTATCTCAATCATCCTGTGAGATCCCAACCTGTCATTCAACATTCCTTGACCCACTGGAGAAAATAAAAATAATAATATCTTAACAAGTTTTTATCATAAAAGTAAAAATTTGGAGAGTGCTTGGTTGGTAACAAATGATTCTCGTTAAACAGATGATTGTTCTTTTGAATTTTGGATATTTTACTTACCAACATCATTGTAGATTTTCTGTGCTGAAGCAAACAAACAAAAAGAAGTAGCTGAATCCCTAAATCTAAATAGATCTAAATAGATAAGGTTAGCGGTTAGTGAAAATTCATAAGGGGCTCGTCTATATGTGATTTTGTCATAGTGTTTCTAAACCAGCACACTCCTTTAACTAACAACCTATTTGAATTTTCATGCTTGAAAAATGTCCACCACAAAAATATTTATCCACTGAGTTTATTCCTCCGGCATTATTTGAGCAACTATCAAATTCTATGAGTTTGAGTACATATTCACCCTTTATAAGCATGCAAATCAATCCCTCCCAAATTTATTGATGAGTTAACTGATATTCCATATCTTTCATTGTGTTCTTCAGAAACCATATTCTTGGATAGAATGCTAAGAAAAAATACTGCTGTCATTTCATTTTCTTTGCATGCTTTGAATGAGAGGGTTAAAAACATGATTATGAAGCTAACTTGAAACAAGGCAACAAGGTAACTTTGAGATGCTTTAGTTTAGTGGTGACTTTAAAAGCTTTGAAAATGCTCTTAAAGTTATATGGATTTTTCCCCTTTTTATAGTCAGTCAAAAATTATATTTTAAAACTCTACAGTTCAAGGGGAAAAGCAATTATCAAAATGCAATAAACTTCTAAGTAAAGTACAAATTGCTTCTGTGGCCTTAACTGTCAAAATAGAGAGCTTCTGGTAATGTGTTTCATGAGTCAATCAGCAGGATTCTTCTTCCATATTCTGACACCCAAGGGAAGGGGTGAGGTCAACCCAGAACTTTAAGAAGATACTTACAGAAGAGCCAGACTTAAGAAAATTGTGAGAAGTTAACATTTGCCTTTTTTTTTTCTTGTCCTTTTTCTGACAATTTTTCCTTTCAGTTAACTTCTTTCCTGACACCAAGCCTTAATCACATACTGGGACCAAGGAGTTAGCAGGAGTAGTTGCTGTCTTCACGATGTGAGACAAGGATGCAGATGTCTTGCTCATTGTGAAAGCATAATAAATATCTGTCGGTTAATTGCTTCATTTAGTTTACTTCATTTTTATTCTGTATCATATGATAGAACATTTAGGACCCTGAAACTATAGGACTGGGGTTTTAGAATAGATTTTAGCTGTTGTTTAATCCAACTTCAAACAAATGAAGAAGTCCTTTCTACAAAACCCTGGCCAGCTTGTCTTTTGTCTTTACTTTGAATCTTTTCAGTGTGGCAGAAGAAACTGATTCTGAGGTGTCCTATTCCATTGTCAGATGGCTTTATTAAAAGCTTCCTCTCTTTAAATGCCACCCGCGTTTCTTGATCTGCTAGCTGGTGCAAAGCAAAATAAGAAATTCCAAAGATGGAGGCACAATAGTAAATAATCTTTAGAATCTGTCACTAGTTGGGTCTAGGTTTTATTACTTATTAATGCACCATGCACATATTGTTTGGGAAAATTTCTAACTTCTCACAGCAAGTTCATGTTGTTTAGTGGTTTGCCTGATATGTAAGTTGGTGACAGAATACCTACCTCTTGAGCTTACAGACCCTTAAGAAGTGTACATGTAATTGACTGAAAAACACCTCAGAGATCATAAAGGGGGCATTCTCTTCCACTGCCAAAATTCTGTTGTTGACTTTCAAAGTAGTTATTTGGTTTTAATAATTTTATTATAGAACTTTGTATTGTGTTTGCCTAAACCAAAGTATCAATCTCTTGATACTTGTCAGTGCCTGTAATAGCGTAAAGGTCCACACTTTGTAACTGTCTTGTAGTTTAAGACTTCCCCAAAAGAAAAATGCTTTTGAAAGAGAAACAAACAAAACAAAAAACAAACAACAGTAGCAATAAAACACTATCAACAGCCAAAACAAACAAAGCTAAAGAAAAAATTTAAAACATTAGGAGAATAATTCTTTTAAAGTCAGAACATCTAGAGATCTTTGTTCTGAATATTGCACATGAGAAGGAGAAAGATCTGAAGAGGATGCTGAGAAAAGGTTTACAGTGAGCTGATAAGATACCAACGTTCAACATCCTTCGATTTTACAGCTTTTGTTTTAAGTAATCAACTTTTATGAATATTTCCAAGTTCTCAGAGCTCACCACCTACTTACGCTGTCCTCTATTCACCATGCCCAGACTCT
>PVJX010025569.1:0-26785 GCA_004027295.1 Dolichotis patagonum | reverse complement strand
GGCAGCCCTCAGGTGGGCCTTCCACATCCACGCTGCACCCGTGCTGACGGTTCAGCTGGGTGCTACAAGCTGACCGTCCGTTCATGCTCCATAGCCGTGCGGCCAGAGCCCGGCTGGAGGGAGGAGCGCACAGAGTGAGAGAGGCGCTGCTAGGCCACGCCGAGCCGAGCCGAGCTGTGCTCTTCTAGGGCCTGTACCCCTCCCCATGGTGTTTCTGTGACCTCTGCTGTCAGCTCTTTCTTGGTGTCATTCTTTCACTTTTTTAAAAAATTACCGTAAAAAACACAGCTATAAATCTTGCCACTTAAGCCGTGTTTCAGTTCGCTGTGCAGTGGTGTCCCAGAGGGCACGTCACCGAGCAGGAGAACTCCAGGGCTTTCCTTCCTGGAAGGCTGAGTCTGCTCCACGGAGCAGCTCCCTTTCCCGTCCCCAGCCTGACGTGCTGCCGGAGACGCTGCTCCTGTGACAGCCCCTCCAGGTGGACGCTGCGATCGCTTCCTTCCTGACTGGCTTATTTTTGCCATCACAATGCTCTCCATGCTCCGGAGCTGGGCCTCTGCGAAGGTTTCCTTCGTTTGTGGGCTGAGTAACATTCCACCGCATGCTCGCCCCACGTCCTGTTGGTCCCTCATCTGCCCGTGAGCTCTCGGGTTGCTTCGGTCTCCTGGGTATTGTGAATAGCGCTGCAGTGAACAGGAGTGTGCAAGCAGCCCAAGGCCCTGTCTTCCCCCAGGCCTGCGGCGCAGGCTGTGCTCCCAGCACCCCCGGAGGCTGAGGCAGGAGGATAATCAATGCGAACCTAACCCGCACAACTTACTGACTGAGCAAGATGCTGTATCAAAATACAGATGATGACAACAACAAAACAAAAACAAAAAGCAGGGAAAGAACACAAAAGACAAGACAGAGCTCAGGACGTCACTCAGAGCTCAGGACGTCACTCAGAGCTCAGGACGTCACTCAGCGCCGAGGGCTTGGGTACCGCACGCACACACACACACACACACACAGGCACACATCCCGTTTTCACTTTTTAAAACCTGTGCCAGAAGTGGGATTGCTGGGTCATGTGGTAATGCTACTTTTAGTTTTTCTGTTTTTCCGTCATGATTTCCCACCTCACCTCTCCAGCCCAGTGCCGACCCTCCCTCTCTCCCCATCCTCGCCACACTGGTTGTCCCCCGGGTGCTGGTGTCTGTGGTGTCTTTCTCTGGGCGTGAGGGGGAACAGCCCATGGTGGCTTCCATGGGCCTCCTCAGGTGGCAGGCGACTTGGGGATCCGTCCATGTGCCTTGTGCATCACCTCTGGGAAACATCGAGTTATTTCCCAGTGTAAAATCAGAATATTTGTTTTTTCTTGCTATTATTGAGGAGTTTGGAAATGAACCTTTTATCAGATACATGGCTTGCAAATAGTTTCCCGTTCCATAGGTTGCCATTCCACTTTGCATCGTTGCCTGCTCTGTGCAAAAGTTCCTACATTTGATGTGGTTTCCTTGGTTTTGTTTCACTTTTGTTGCCTGTGCTTTTAGAATCATACCCAAAATATCACTGCCAAAACGGTGGTGAAGCATTTTGTCTGTTTTCTTCTGAGAGTTTCTTGGTTCTGGACCTTTTATTTATTTCTTTATTCTGATTCTTATTTATTTTTAGTCCTGTAACATGCATTTTATCAGCGCACGTCTGTGGTACACGGTGTTTCCGTGCCTTGTGAAGATTGCCGGGTGCACCGCACGGGACACTCCCGGACTCCTTTCTTGTCCCGCCTCTCCCAGTCCCGCCCTGCCCGCGCCATGTCTTGGTCCTCTTTCCCTCGGAGGAAGGTCTCTCGCCTGCTTCCTATTATCTGTGTTTTATTTTGCTTTTTATTTGTAATCTAGATTTCACGTAAGAGAGCGACATATTCAAGCCTGTCTGATTTATTTCACTTTACACGTGGCCCCAAGGTGCTGCCATCTGCTGCGCGTGACAGGGGTCGTCTTCCTTCGCTGTGGCCTGGCGCTCCCTGGCGTGTGAACGCCCGGGTGACTCCCGCGTGTGCAGCGTCCTCTGCCCCGCACTGCCCAGCCCGGCGCGCAGGCCTGGCTTCCGCAGCAGCCCGCGCTGCGCTCCCTGCGTGAGCGCGCGGGTGTCTGCGTCCCTCTGGCTCGCAGGCTCTGTCTGTCCTCGCGTTGGTACCGTACTGTTTCTTCCTGTCATTCTCAGTGCTGATACCCTGCGAAATCAGCAAGTGGGAGGCCTCCCGCCTGTCTTTTGTTTTTGCCTTTTAAATTAATTTTGGTCGTGTGCAGCCCTTTGAGATTCATCTAAATTCTAGAATCTTTATTTTTTTCACAGCCTTAGTGGAAATACAGAGCAGAGTGAAAGACGATTGGAAGCAAGGAGCTAAGCCGTTCTGGAAGGGCAGGGGGATCCGGAGACGCGGGGGTGGGAGGGATGAGGGCTGATGCGAAGGGCTGGGCGGGCTGGGCGTGCGGGTCGCGCTGCACCCCAGGGCTCGGGAGCAGGGGGAGAGGAGCAAGGCCGGTGCAGGGGCAAGGGCGGGGCCGGGGCGAAGCCGCGCGGGTGCGCCGCGTGCACGCACAGGCTTCCCACCAGGATGTAAATGCGATGCGCATGTTCTAATGAATTCAATTTTAAAAATTAAGACAAAAACAAACTTCAGCAAGATATTGATAGGTTTTCCATGAGTCTAGATTAATTCGTGCGGCCCGGAGTTTTGGGGATATTAACCCTTCCAGCAAGTGGGCACGGGATGTCTCTCCCTTTCCTTATGGTTCTGTCATTGCTTTTAGCCATGTTCTGTGTTCCTCAGGAGACAAGTTCCTGTCACCTTGGTTAGAGTCATTCCTATGTATTGGGGTTTTTAATGCTATTTTATGGGAGTATTTTCTTTTAATTTAATTCTATTTTTAAGGCATTATTTCCTTGATTATGTCTGTCCTAGTCCTCATTAGTGTATAGAAAGCTGAATTTTCCATATCAACCTTATGGATTGCTACCTTGCTTAATTTGTTTATTGACGTTAAAGTTTTTCATGGAATCTTTGGGAATTTCCGCACCTAAGATCGTGACGTTTATGAACTGAGGTGATCTTGCTTCTTCCTTTTTGACCTGCCGGAGTCTTGTTTCTTTTTCGTGCCTAATTACTGTGTTGAACTGAAGTGGGAGTGTGGGCGTCTGATGCAGGGGTGCCGCTTTGGCCCAGCATTTCCTAGCACAGACCAGGCCCTGACTCCGTCCCCAGAACTGCGGGGAAACACACCAGGCCACTTTTCCTACTCCTGGTCCCACATCGAAAAGCTTTCTGTGTTTTGCCACCGAGCATGTTATTAACTGGGGACTTTTCATGTATGGCCTTCATAACACTGAGGTAGTTTTCTCTGTTCCCAGGTTCTTAAATAGTTTTATCATGGAAAATCATCCAATTCATCAGATGCATTTTCTATTTCAATTTACATGACTGAAGGTGTTTTGGCTTTAATTCTGTTAATGTGGGGTTTGCGCTGACTGATTTTCTGTGTTGAATCACCTTTCATTTTAGGAGCAAATCCTAAATGTAGTGCATACTCCTTTTAATGTGTTGAATTTTGTTTGCTAGTATTTCCTTGAGGATTTTTGAATTAATCTTCATTGGGAATACTGGTTTGTCATTTTATTTTCATTTAACATCTCCGTTTGACTTTGGTACTAAGGAAAGGCTGGTCTCCTACAATGGGTTTAGGAGAGGTCCTTCATCATTAGCTTTGTGGAAGATTTTCAGGAGGATTGGGGTGGTTCTTTTTTAAGTGTTTGAGGTGATTTTAAGTTGACCTCACTGAGTCCTGGATTTTGTTGGTTGGTGGGTTGTGACTATTGATTCAACTTCCTTTCTAGTTCTAGGCCTGGTCAGACTTTTTCGTTCTTCATGACTCAGTCTTGGTGTTTATATTTTAACAGCTGTAGGCTAGATTTTTCCATGTTTAATCTACATCTTTTTCCATTCCAGCAGAGGAGTTTATTACGCTTATGGGGGTGAAATGGTATCTCATTAGAATCTGCACCAAAGCTGTGTCCAATTTGGGGGAGGCTCTGTGAGTTTCACTCTATTCTGCTTTAATGGTTGAGGTGGAAAACCTTGAAAAGAAATGTGCCAAGCCTTCTAGCTGGGTTTGATTCTCATAACAGTAATAACTCCTTTTCATTTAAGTGAGGGGACAAGGAAACAAACAGGCGTGGAATGCTTCAGACCTAACGACTTTTCTATTCAAAATTGCAAACTCATTTAACGGCATGCAGATTTAATAAAATCGTGGCCCTTGTTTTATTTTCTAGTCAGCCACCTCACTACATTTAAGGCTCATGTTTTATTCACTTGTGTTTGAGCCACATTCCTGTCACAAAGTGCTCACTGTGACACTTACATCACAAGTCACGGATGATGGCTATGAACGTGGCCCTTCAGTGTATGAGGATGTGGAGCTGACGTCCAGACGGCCTTGCCTCTGAATGTCCTGTCCTGGAGCTCCGAGGTGCGTGGCCATCTTCTGTGCCTCCTACCGCATGTGTGGATGCCACAGTCCTCAGCCCAGGCACCGTGGCTCGGGCCCCCTGGAGGCCCTCGTCCTCCTGCACGCTCGTCCCGGCTCCCTCACACCTGAGGCTGCGTCCAGCTCATGGACTTCGGTCAAAATATTCTCAAAGAACAGTGCAGTTTAGTTCACTTCACGTTTTATAGTTCTTCAACTCGAAGTCATAAGTAGAACCTGAGAATGTTGAAGATTGATAAGAACAGTGAAATCAGAATGCATCAGCTATAACCCTAAAGATTAATGAATAAGAGATGTGATAGAATAATAAATACGGTGACTGTTTACATTTTTTAAAAAGTTTATTACAGTGAAAGACATGCTGCAGACAGGCTAGTAACCCCCTTCAATACCCTCCCCACTCCCCCACTCTGTGTTAATCAAACCTCAGGTAAGGTTTAGTACTGACAGTGAAGCCATTGGACCTCACATTTGTGTCCACCTTGTCTACCTCGCTGGAGGAAAAGCAGTGATTCTCAAGGGGTCACGTCCTGCTCCCTGGTTTCTCTACCCAGCTCTCTGTGGGGACAGTGGGAAGCACCCTGGGCAGACACAGGACACCCTCAGTCTCTCACCTCCTTCTTCTTCACTGTCTGTGTCCTCGGGGCCAAGGACTCTGCTCGTCTTCACTCCCCAAGGAGAGTCAGGACAGGCAGAGAGTACAGCTGCTGGGTCCAGGGTGTGCACATGTGGTGTTGGGGTGCAGAGCCAGCAGTGCCACTGCTGGTGTGTCCCCCACCCCTGCTCTTGGCTGATCTGCCCTGGTCCCCCCAATGGGAATGGCAGGGTGAGGGCCAGTGAATTAGCCTGGCGTAGTCCCGACTTCTTGCCACGGTAGTGTGTTCTGGTTCTCGTTGGAGTGAAGACCAGAAAAGGCTGAGTGTCCGCTTTTGCTGTGTGAGCTCTTGTTCTCAAAGCCCTGCTCTTCACTCGGAGTCTCATACAAACAGAGAGAGCAGGCTCGGGGGACAGAGTGGCCCTGGCTGCCCTTCCTGGGTGACAGAGGAAGTCTCTGCTCCAGGTAGATTTGTCAAAGGCCAGTAGATACGCTTATTGGAATTTATTACATCTTCATCTCCCTGACAATAAATACTGGCTTTCTGTGATACTCAGAAAATGGAACCTGAGTCTATGAGACGAAGGTAATCTCTTCACGCTGACAAAGGCTTTGGGCAGTGTTGTTTCTCTTACTTTCTGCATTCATTCAGAGACGGTCCTCACCGTCTCTGTAACCTCATGCCCAGGACTTGTTCGTGTGTTTTCAAGCCGTCAGCCTGGATTGGTGTCTGGATGGGTGGTGACTTCCTGGGGTCCCCGGAAGTGCAGGGAAGGGACTGTGCATGTGGGCACAGGTGTGACAGCGCTGGCGAAGTTGGTGTTGTGGTGGCCTCTCTCTCCATCCTGGCCTTCCATCTCACTCTCCGGAGTCTCACCGGATACTTCTGGAGCACCGCTGCAGGGTCCGAGAAGTGTCCAGGGCCGAGGCTGTCCTGTGTGCCCTGAGTGTGCCTTGGCTGGAGATGGGTGCCTGCTGCCTACCTGGTACTAACTGACTGGTCCTCTAGCCTTGGGCCCTGCCAGGGCCTCACTACTGGGACCGCTGCCCTCCAACACCATGACTGCACGTGCCCCGGTTTCCCAGTTCCCGAGGAAGACTGGGAGCAGCCTGACAGCTCAGGGAGCCCAGGTTTCTCCCTGAAGCCTTCTCAGAGCTCGGTCTGTGGAGACCAGACCCAGGGTCAGACTTGACATGCAGGATGAGTCTGAAGCTCAGCAGGCTGCGGCTGTGTCTCTGTCTCTGTCTCCGTCACTCTCTGTGTCTCTGTCTCTCTCTCTCTGTCACGTACACATGCATGTGACTTCTGTCATAGCTCATTTGTCCTCCTGGACCCACAGCACACATCTGCTTATCGCCACAGCAATCCCAAGAGCTGCCTCCCAGCCTCCTCCCACTTCCTGGGGCCAGGTACGTGTCACAGCCATCATCGTGGGTCTTGGTTTTGTTGTCTGTAAAATGCGGATCATAGCAGCACTTGCCTTATCAGCTTGTGGCACCTGTGAATCCCTTCAGGGCTGTAACCAGCCTGAGTGGGGCTCAGAGCCAGCCCTCTGTGAACATGGCTTGGAGGCTTTCGCCCCCCATCCACTCACTTTCTCCTTCAGTCCTCAAACACATTTGTGTTACAAAATCAAAACAGAACTTGGATTGATGATACAAATCCTGGAGAATGTGCCTGAAAAGTTTGGCTGAAAACCAAATCAATTCACATTGGCGCTTTGCAGAGACTGTTTAGTTTCAGAACTGCAGACACTGAATAAAAGGGAATTGCATTTGTGTCTTTCAACCAATAGCAGCAAAAGACGGCAGTAAATTCTACAGAACACAGACTGGGGATTTAGCTCAGCAGTGTAAGTGCCTGCCTTGCAAGCACATGGTTGAGAGTTCAGTTCCCGGTACAAACAAAAGGAACAAACAAAAGGAACGTGAACGACAGCACAGCATGGCGTCCTTCAGCTTATTTATTTATCTGGGGTGCGGGGCGCAGAGCCCCAAGCCTCCCACATGCTGGGCAGGGGCCGTACACGGGCACCCCCACCCCATCCACAGCACGATGCTCTGACCCTGAATGAGGTTAGGAAGTTACCAGTGGACCCAGAGCAGGACTCCCCCGTCTGCTGCTGCTCTGGGCTCCACAGGCACCGGAGGGACATCAGGAGCCCCAGAACCAGGGCGCTGGGTCCCCTGCCACAGCGAGGAAGGCCATCGACGAGCTCCACGTTGCTTCCAGAAGCTGCAGGTGACAACAGCTGCTGTGAGGCCCCCGGGCTCACGGATGAGAGCAGACGTCTGGACATCAGAGACGCACTGGAGCAGCGCTCTGTACTGGCGCCTTCACAGAGCCTCCTGGCTTTGTTTGTTTTCGCCCTGTGCCCGGGCTGTGGTCGGGGCCTCAGCCTGCTGGAGCCCATGCCCCAGAAGTCCACACCCAGGCAGGTCCCCGACCTTCACCCTGCCTGGCCCGCCCAGCCGTGAGTGGCCAGCGCGCCCGCCCCCTGCCAGGTGGGTCCTGCGCCTTCACCGTCCCCTCTGCCCGGCCTCCTCCCCACCCACTGAGCCCGAGGTTGCCCCTCACTTGCCTCTCCAGCATCCTGCCTGTCTCCCGAGAACTCATCTCACTCCCACTTTGCAAGTGAAGAGACCAAGACTGGGAGCTCAGGCTGGCCCACTTCAAGGGGGCCCAAGGGCACCCCCAGCTGCCACCTCCACTGCAGACCTGCCCAGGAGCCCCAGCTTCCAGTGGACTCCGTGCTCGTAGAGCATCTGTGAGCCAACACACAGAGCAAGAGCCTTTGGAGACTGCACCCCGCCTGCCTGGGAGGCCGCTCTTGGCTCAGGGCAGCCCCTGGGCGGTCAGTGGCTGCCCGCCCCAGGCTGCCCAGCTTCTGTGCCTCCTGCTACACACACGACTTCCAGGACTCAAAGGTCAGGAGTAAAAAGCCATCTGGAAGACAGAGGAAGACACTGTCTTGAGCAACACACAGGTCTGAAAAATAATTAATAAACGAGGGCCCAGGGGCTACCCTCACTGTGAAGCCCAGCCGTGGCCCGGGCAGATCAGCTGGGGCGCAGTGCCATCTACTCCAGCGCTGGGCACCACCGGCTGAGTCAGACCCGAGCCCTCGGGCTCTGGGTCTCACGAGGCCTGAAGGATGCGCTCTAAGCACTCACGGCCACCGCGCAGAGCCGTCAGGCACCGCTGTGCGAGCGTCCCCCATGTATTTTCTCAAAGTGTGGGTCTGACAGGTGAACTGAGAGACTGGGGAAATGAGCACGGTTCAAGGCCTCACGCCAGCCTCCTCGCCTGTCCGCAGACTCGGTCACCTGGCCACCCTGCTGCCTGCACTGTGACCCCCTCTGCTGTCCTCCTGGCAGGACACAGGACCACATGCTGCACCTTGGGCCATCCTCAGCCCAGGCAGTGGGAACAGGGCGGAGTACGGGAAAGCGGCTGTGGCCGGAGCAGAGGAAGCAGCAGGACGCCTTTCCCAGTCCTGCCCCGAGTGCAGGGGGACGCTGTCTCGGGCCCCTGCTCAGCAGCTTGAGGGCGGGACCAGTATGAAATGTAACCGAATTTCCTAGCCTGGGTCAGCTTCTTCGGGATGTGAGTGGCCTCCCTTCCACTTCCTAACTGCTTCCTTACATTTTAGTGAAATGAAACAGCAGCCAATGTGCCACTGCCCCCCCACGCCTGCACACCCTTTTAGACAGCTAATGATGGCTAACCGCTACAATCCGTATCAGCTTTGAAGGCCAGTGAATTCAAATGATTAATGAATACAGTCCCTCTAACTTCAAGAGAAAAGGTCACAGGGACTGTGGAGAATAAGGTGCGAAAACCAGGCAAACTGCAGCGGGGTTTTGTCCTAATCTGTTATTTGAAATCGAAAGCGACGTCTTCTCGTTGTGTTTTTATAAGCAGCATGAGCCCCGCCATGCTCCTGCTCCAGGCAGCCGGGAACCTGGCGAATGTAAGCTGGCTTCGCCTTGAACAGTCCAGGAGTCGCTCTCTGGGGCCAGGGCCTCACCTGCGATCTGAAGGGAGCTCAGGGAGCCAGAAGGATCAGGGGTCCCAGGCAGAAAGGACATGGGAGCTCACATCAGTCCTGTGGGAGCAGCGTTGGGTGCTGTGCCGCTGGACACCCCGTGAGGGGACCGTGCAGGGTAAATGTTTCCTCCCCTTCACCTCTTCCCCTGGTCTCAACTGCAAGCTCGTGTTAAGGTCTCACTGCGTTCTTGAGGAATAACAGAAACAGAGCACAAAAGTTAATAGGAGATTAATTTTTTTCCCAAAAACCCCAGAACAAATCAGGGTACCCTTATTTTCAGCCTTGGGGTTTCCCAGCTTTAACAAGCTTCCCACAGCCGATGTGCACAGGTGCCCAGGAGGGGGACATGCCCATCTGTGGTCCAGGCCTCTCTCTGGCCACAGCCAGGTTGTCCCCAGGCCCCTGGTGTCCCCAGGGGCTGGCCTCTCCACCATCGCGGGCTGGGCTGTTAGGTCTCCTGCGGCCAGGCTGCGTCCCTGCCCTGGTCATCTCTGTGTGGGCAGCAGAGTGGTTTCCTGTGTGCCAGCATCATAAAGACTTCCAGCTCTCTTGGTGGTGAGTTCCATCTCCACCACAGAGATCCAGAGGTCCCCATCTTTTCACAGAAGAGGGAGGCTGTGATGCCAGCCAGGGAGTGCCCGGCTGCCTGACCTTCCCAAGGCCAGCAACACCAGTATCCCACCCACTGGACCTCAGCAGATGCCCACGGAAGACACTCAGCCTGGCAGTGCTATCCATACCAATTAGCTTCTGTTAAAAACATTTCCTCCTAACCTTGAAGCCCACGAACCGCCATGCCCAGCCCCAGTGTTGGGCATCTTAGGAAATCTCTGCCTCCCCCCTTTGAAATCTGGTGACTTTATTGCATTTATAACAGTGCTCTGCTTTTGCTTATCTCTTTTCCTGCTCACCTGGAAGATTCCGGAGGTGATTTGCATGTCAGTATTTGTGGCTCAGTCTTCAAACCTACAATGGTCAGTGTTTACAGAAATATCATCTTCCTAACTATTGAACATATTGAGGGAGATTAATTTTCTCCCTTATCAGCATACGATACTTTTCACAGCATTAAGATATCTCAAACAATTACCAGTTCTGGGAATCAGTAATCCAACCATGGGCCTGGATGTATCTGCGTATCCGTATCTCTACACGATGCACCTGGATGAATGTATCCAAGTGTGTGTATCTACATGGATGTCTGAACTGCACTGACCAAAGTACAGTGGCTGCCTTCGATCTCCAGCTCTGGTATTTCACAGTCCATCAGGTGGTTAAATTTTTGAGAGTGGATCTTAAAGTTGGAAATGTTTTTTTCACGGTACCCAGCACAGTGTTAACCCCAGAGACCACATAAGAAGGATGTTTGTGAATATTTTGACAGTTTACCAAGTTGCTGGTTTAGGATCCAGAAAATCCGGGTATTGTGTGCACAGTTCTATTTAAGGACTTAGCTTGGAGCCCAGCGTCCCACACCTGGGTCTTGGTTCTGCTCCGTGTTACCGGCACAAACTCAAGCAAGTTATAGCATCTTGTTTTGCTTTGGTTTTTCTCAGTGTAAAATTAGGATAACTATGGAGGTTATGTCATGGAGTTTTGAGGAAGATTACATGAGTTAAGTTAAAAAGTACAAGTTTTTGTGTGATCAGCTCTCACTTTAGTATCCTGATCATTGTAAGAGAATTGCTCTTCTGTTATTGCCATTGTTTGTGGAATCAGAGCTGAACATTCCACAAAAAAATAGAAAGTTTGTGAAGTGAGGCAAAAATTAGAAGCTAGTGCCAAGATGATGAAACAAGTAGTATTACCAGAAACTGTAACATTAGTCAAATTAGTGTTTTCTCATGGTATTCCTGAGCTCAAGTATTCTTATCAGCCATTCTTATAATATTTGGTTTCCCGTGGCTGCATCTATAGAAGCTTAAGACCTAACTGATAGCTTAGGTCAAGATCAGGAGTTACAGTCAGACAAATCAGCATGAAGATGCTGAACTAAAGCCACAGATCCTAAATCCAGACTCAGCGGCACAGTGCAGGGAGGCTGGGGTCAAATCAGAGTTCTCCCTTCTTCTCGTTGTGAGTCGTCAGCCAGGTGAGGGCTCACCTTAGTCCTCGGGGGAGAGTGTGTGTGGCCAGCCCAAACCTGGGCAAGACCCCGACTGCCTCCCAGGCCACTGTCTCCTGCCGGAAATGAGCTCACTGCTTTCTGGCCTATCTCCCTGTTAGCACCAGTGCTGTGGAAAGCAAATATTTTAAAGATAGAAACCTGTGCATTTTAAAAAGGGAGACTTTCATCTTTTTATGTCTAATAACCTTATCAGGTGAGAGAAGGTTGCCGTTTTCTTCCCGTAATGTATTTTCTGCATCAAAGCCACTAATCCACCACCCTGAAAGTCTGAGAATTCTTGACATGGGAAGCCTAAAGTAATAAACTCTTTTTGGAGCAAAATCAGTGGAGTGCAGTCTGATGCATATTTTATATCTTTGTTTAATCCATTTTCTGATGTAAACCTTTAATCCTCAATCCTCCTCTCATTAGGCAGCTCGGGTAGAAAGTCTTCAAATCAGGATTATGATGCCTAACGCTGAAGACACACGTGGTACTCTCCGAGTCTGCAGCTGTTTGCACTTCGAGAGAATTGGGTCGACAAGCACTCAGGAAGTGAAAGCTCCCAGAGGTTCTGGGTACTTTTTCCCCCTTTCTTTTGGCAGTTAAGTGGGAGATTGCTTCTCACTTTTCCCGGAGCCTCCACTTGCACTTGTTTTGAAAAGCTTTACCTTTGGGGAATTAAGGCAGCAGGTTCTAATATTTCAGTGTCCAACATTTCATCCACTTGGATTAAAGCAGATTGGAAGGAGAGGCCCCAGGAACTGCTCTGTGTGGCGAGGTGGACGCAGGCGTCTGTGGAGACTCCCGCATTCAGCTCCTTCATGCTCCCATCAATACGGAAAGCCAATTTCACAGTACTAACGTGAAATGTTTTTGGCTCTGCTGTTTGGAAAAATTCGTCATGGAACATCTGACCCACTCATGAAAGCTTTGCAATTTCAAATAACTTTCGAGCCTAAATTACTCTGGACGTATCAGTATTCCTTTTGATTATTACTATGACGGACAGAGTTCGTATTTTTCAGGGCCAAGCAAGGGAGCTGTGACAAATGGGATTCACCTGGTTGTGGTGGACGCTGCAGGAGTGAGGAGCCTTCTTCAGCTGCCCCGGTGGATCTGCCCACACAGATGTCCGGGCCTCCTCAGACCACGGAGCTGGCTGAGGGTTACCTTGCAGGGTTTTCTCATTTGCATGTTTCCATGTATTGGTATTGTGATTATTATACAGACATAAAATTAAGTTTGTAGTTGATTTCAATTCCATAGAAAAGCCATAGACACTAAATGCACCAACTCTAAAGCAATGTGATAACCAAGTCAGTCTTCCATGAAGAAATGAGTTCTGCAGTTTTGGGACTGACAGCTATCAGAAAATCACCCACGCAGCTTATGAAACTGTCTGATAGGGAGTTTCCAAATGTTAAAAAAGTTATTTTGCATATCACCTCACTGCCAAAACTCTTAAACTTCAAGTTATGTAGGAGAACATAAATTAAGAAAATCAAAATTGGAATATAATGTGATAAAATAAAGAAAAACAATCAAGAACATGAAGTAATTCAATTGCAATTCTTAAATAGAAGCTATATCTTAGCAAAAAATAAATACTTTGGGCCTTAAGCTTCCTTTCAAATCTCCTGCCTCCAGCCTTCAGCATGCAGGAAGTATGTTTTTTTAGAGAGAAAGACAAATTAATTTTTCCCAGTTGGTTCTGTGTAGCCGCTGAGAATTTAAATTTTAAGAAACATATACACTTACACAAACAGGTAAGTTTAATTCATATGTTTATTTCTCAATTATTGCCTCAATAGCAAGTACTCTACAGGGCCTAAAGTGTTTCAGAGGCGCTAATTGAGACAAGTTGCACATGATACTGTGTTGCTAATCTTCCTCCTGGATTACATGGTAAGGGCTGTTGGTTACAATATCATCATCTAATTAAGGCACCCTTATTGCCTAGTAAGTATAATAAATGTGTAAATACAATGGCAACCGCAGCTGTAAGCTCAGGTTGGAACTGTGGGTGGGAATCTCCGTGCAGTGCCTAGAATAGCTCATGTGCAGCCTCTAGTCCAGAGTTAGGGATGGCGGTCATCACTGATGACAGGGGGCCACACGATACGGACTTTACTGACCCATTTCATTTCACAGACAGCATGACCCTTCACGGAGCCGGTGAGCACAGCCCTGGTCTGTGGGAAAACCCAGCTTCCCGTCTGCAGAGCCGCCCTTCACCGTCCTCCCTGTGCTCCTCACTCCTGCAGCGTCTGACAGGCAGGAAGCCGCCTCTGCACTGGGTTCACCAGTGTGGAGCTCCAGGGCTCGCAGCGGGGACAGAGGGCTGGAGGCAGGTCGCAGGATCCGAAGAAGCTCTGCCGGCAGCAATGCCTCCTGTCACACCTGTGACTGTGCCCATCCGCCCGCCACGGCCTTCCCAGGCAGAAGTGATGAGGACTCCTTGGTGTTGCTGACTGCTGACCCCAGGCGACAGCTCCTTTTGTTCCTCGTGATCTGCCCAGGTCGCTCCTCTAGTTGTCTGCTTTGAGCTAGCTGGGTGTATTTTGCTTGAAAATATTATTCATCAGAACTGTAAACTTCACATCAGAATTTTCTCTCTGAAGATTTGGCTTTTGCAAAAATGACTTAGTAAAACTCAGGGAAGTGATAAAAGTAACAACAGAGGTTTCATAAATACAAGCCAGACACTGTGTTAAGTGCTTGGTACTCTTTCCTTTTTCCTTCCCCTTCCCTCCTTCCCATCTCCCCTCATCCTAAGATCTCGTACTCATCTCAGCAAAATCTATCTCTGTTTCTTATCATAGCTCTTTCATTTGTCTCTAAATTATTTACATTTTGGGTTTTTCATATAAGAGAAATAATGCAGTATGGAGTCTTCTGTATGTAACTTATTTTACTTAGTATTATGACCTCAAAGTGTATCCATCTTCTTACCAATGACTCAAATTTATCCTTCTTTATGGCCTAACAGTTCTCCATTGTGTATATGTAGCTTAGTTTCCTTATCTACCTATCCACTGATGGGCATTTAGATTGCTTCCATAATTTAGCTATTATGAATTGTGTTACCATAAACATGGATATGCAAGTATCACTGTAAATGATTTCAACTTTTTCAGGAAGGTAAAAGAAGTATAGCTTGGTAAAATGGAATTTTTATTTTTATCTTCATGAAGAATCTCTCTATGGCTTTCCATAGTGGCTGTGTTAGTTTACACTCCCACCAACAAATTTTCTTTTTTAAGTTCTTCATGACAGCAATTCTTTCTAGAGTAAGACAGACTGTCTGTGATTTGCATTTCTTTAATGGTGAAAGATGCTAACCATTTTTCATGCACCTATTGGCCATTTGTACTTCATTTGAGAAGTGTCTATTTCAAGTGCCCATTCGTTGACTGGGTCTTTGTCTGAGTAACTTTCCCCTTGCTGAGACAAACACTGAATGCTCACAGCCTAAAGGAGGGGACGTTTATTTCGTCTCTGGCTTTTAGTCCGTGGTCAGCTGGGTCCCAGGCAGAAACAGCGTGGTGGGAGGGCCTTGGCTGAGCGCAGATGCTGATTCCATGGCAGCCAGGAAACATAGAAAAAGGGGATACAGGGACAAAAGTACACTCATTCAGTCACTCCCCCAAGACCCACCTCCAATCACTCACCCCCAAGAAAGTTGGCTGTAATCCCAGGGCCCATTCACCCTCAAATGCACATGAGAATTTCAAGGACTTTTTAGATTTAAATCATACCATCCGCCTCGGCACCTAAGAGATTCATGCCCATCATGCAAAATGCATTTAGTCCATCTCTGAGAATCGCCAAATCTAACAGATCCAACATTTCTAAAAAGTTTAAGTTCAAAGTCTCCTTGTATACTCCAGGCAAATAAAAAAGGGCAAAGAAAGTTAAACTCTGCTGACAAACTATGGTATAGGGTAGACACTTTCACTCTAAAACAGAAATGGGGTAAAAGGAATAGAACCCAAGCAAAACTAAAACCCTGCAGGGGAAACCTTACGGCCTGCAACTGCGCGTGCAGCACCCAGGCAAGTTGTAGCGCTGTGCGAGCCCCCGAGACTGTGTAGCTTCAGACTCCAGCTAAGGTTTTGCCTGGAGTGTCCCAGACACTTTGTCCTTGGGCTTTTCAGCATTATTTGATCTCATAAGACCTTAGTGACAGCACTGTCAAATGTACCGCTCACGGGCCTTTCCTCGGGGTGGCTCTGCACTTGGCTTGCCGCTTGCCTCGGCAGATGTTCTGAGTTCCTGGCATTTTCAACTCCCTGGGGTCTCCACTGCAATTCTCGCTTCACCTTGGGAGCCTCCATGTCCCCATAACACTTGGATTCTGAAAACCAGCACTACATGGATGATGCCAGGCTTTCCAACAGCTTGGAATGGTCGCCTGATGCCTGTGGGCCATGGTTACTCTGGACTCTGAGGCCGGGATGGCAGAGCACAGATTAGTCCTGAGGAATGAATATCCTAAGCAGTCCTTCTGAAGCAGGGGCCTAGGGGTCTGTCTCCTTAAGTGAATGTTTAGAGTTTTGTACACTTGAGCCTCAAAATGTAGTCTTGCTGATTCTGGAGATACCTTCAAGTCAGCTTTCCTATTGTAGTGATGCAAAGCACTTTCTTCTTTTGAACGCAAATTTTGTCAGCAACCATGCTCTCCTTTGCTCCAACTTTGCAGGTGCTTCCCTTTGGACAAAACAGAAAATTCCACAGATCATTCAGATCTGCTCTTTTTCCATGTTTCTCACTGTAAGTCTTGCCAAAAATGCCTGCAGTACTCATGCCACAGCCTCAACATTAGGCTTACTTATAATTTCTGCCAACAGAATAATTAGTCCACTGCCCTTAATCTCAGTCTCCTCCTACAAGCAAAATGTAGATAAATTTTCTGCCAAAGCGTAATTCACATGGTCATGAGTCCAACTGCCAATGGAGTCATTGTTCCTATCAGAAACCTTCTGAGCCTCACTTTGTGGTTTGCTGTCTATCAATATTCTGGTTTTCTAAGCTCTGACATGAATCTCCCACCAATGCAGCTTATAGTATTCTAGGGCTTCTCTGACATCTCTAAAGCTTTCTAAAGCCACCCACAA
Organism: Dolichotis patagonum; assembly: GCA_004027295.1. NCBI lineage: Eukaryota > Metazoa > Chordata > Mammalia > Rodentia > Caviidae > Dolichotis > Dolichotis patagonum. The sequence goes on along the minus strand of PVJX010025569.1, from coordinate 10,382 downwards.
ATCACTCCTAGAGGCATCTGAACCACATGGTCAATATGTTCACAGTATGATCCCATTCTTGGTACTGAAATCTATGTTGGTCACTTTCCCATTGCTGCAACACAATACTGAGAACTCATAACTTAAAGTAGGGAAGTTCATTTTGCTGCATGGTTTTAGTTCATGATCAGCCTGCTGTGAGACAGAAATGGGTGGGAGAACGGCCTGGACAGAAGATGGGTGCTCATCCCCTGGGAACCAGAAAGCAGAGAGAGAAAGGAATTGCTGAGGATAAGAACAACCCTTCCATGCTCAGTGCCCGGAACCTATCTCCAAGTGAGCGTCACCTCCTAACAGTAAGTCAGCAATGGTATCCCTGTGTCCAATCACCTGCACCTGAGAGTTCTGGGGGACATTTGATCTAAACCGTAACAATTTTTTGGGTTTTTTAGTGGGTTTAAAATTTTTTAGTTCTTTGTATAGTCTAGATTTTAGTCCTCTGTGAAGAAGTTGGCTATTTTTTTCTCATTATGTAAGTTGTTCCTTCCCACTGTTGTCTCCTATTATATGCAGATTTTTAATCTGATATAATCTCAGTTTTTATTGATTATGTTATTTCTTGTGCATTGGGGTTCTGCTAACAAAGTTCTTATTTACGCCTATGTTTTCAGGAGTTTTCCTGTTTTTCTTCCTGCAGATCCAGTGTTTCTGCCTTGATAATGAAGTATGGTCCCAGCATTCAGGGCGGCTTCTCCTGAGAGCAGTGGCCCTCCTGTGGCCCACAACCCTTCGTGCCAGGGAGCAGCACCCATCCGTTCTTCAGGGCGGGTGGACCCCATGGCGAAAATTTCTTTCCACGAGGCCCCACCTCTTAAGGTTCAGTGTTGCACAGTCCCGCACCTTGGGGTCCCAGTGTCCACACCAGGGCTGGGGGGGACACAGGCAAAGCACATCCAGGCAAAACTCTTGTCCGGCCCACCACACTTCATCTTCCGCCAGCCTCGCGCTGGGGTGCAGGACCTGGAGGACACAGTGCGTGGTCCTCCGCTGCTTTCGCTGTGGAGCTCCACATCTCCCAGTCGTCCCAGCCCAAGGGTGGCCAGAGTCAGCTCCAGACTCCCTCATCCCACTGCTCCCCCGGCTGTGTTTCCCACAGGGGAACCGATCCCAGTTTGCTCCAGTCCAAACTCCATCAGCCCCACAAACAAGCCTTCCCCAGACTTGCCCTTTCTAGTCAGTGGTACTGAAAATCTAAGAATTGTTCTTCATTTTTCCTTCCATGTCTTTACCTAATCCATCAGCAAATTCCAAGAGTTCCACCTTCTGCGTGGCTCCTGGATCTTGTCATTACTAGCTGTCCTGTACATTCAGGGTGACGCCCTGTGCCTGAATCACCACACTGGCTCTCTGGCCAGTCCCTACCATGCGTGAAGTCTGCCCCACACAGTGGCCAGGGGACCAGGTCATGCCATTTTGCTCAGAGTTGCTTTGCTTTGCTTCCTCCTCCCCGCCCTGCCTCCTTCCCTCCCTTCCTGATTCCTTCTGTCTTAGAGGTACCAGCAGTTCAATCTAAGACCTTCATAATGAGCTACATCCTCAGGCCTTTGCAAATGTTTTTATTCCTAGCTAGAGCCTCCCAAGTCCCTAAGTTTCCCAGGCTGCACGTGAACTTGCAGTTTTGCCTCAACTTCGCAGAGTGCTGGGGTTACAGGCTGGCCCACCACCTGCTGTGTCACCTGCTTTCAATATGGCGGAGACGTCAGCCCGCACCATGGTCAGGACTCCGGTGGTCAGGCTCTGCCTGCGTCCCTGCCCCTTTTGGGCCCCTGCCTTACTTCTTTGCAGCCACACAGACCTTTCCACCAGTGGGACCTGCTCAGCTCCTCTCCTGCTCCAGGTCCTCTCGCTTGAGGTTCTTCTCTCTGATGATCACTTTGCACTGATATTTCCCAAGCTTCTCATCCCTGATTCATATTTTCCCCCAAATTTTGGCCTATCTGATCACCTTATCCAAAACTATCACCTATTTATAGCTATCTATAGCTTTTTTCTTTTTATAACACTTGCAGTTTATATTTTCCTGTATCTTGTTGAATCTCTTTATGACGTGTATAATCACCTGGCATTGGATTTACATCACTCCCCCCCATGACAGAGGTCCATGAAGACAGGGTCATCACCGCTTATTTCCACGTCTCCAGGGCTGACAACAAGTCACGGTGGATGCTCCCTAGCTAGGCCACGGCTCTCTATTGCCATCACTATTTCTGAGTTGTTATATGTAAAGAAGAGCCCGGAATTCAAAAAGAGCTGTGTGCATTCCCAGAACCACCTATTCAAAGGGCCTGAAAGTCTACCCTGACAGCATCTCCCCCACTTCCCGGAGCCAGGATCTGGGAGAAATGATGGATCCCAGGTCAAGAGTGAATAGTTGCCAGGGAGGAAAGCAAGGATTGTGCTAGGACTTAGAGAATGTACCCAAGCCAGGTCTGGAGAAACAAGAGCAAGAAATAATGGTGTTTTTATTTAAGCATGTGTTCATGTATGGGGAAGAGAGGAGCTGTTTTTGAGAGATAGAGAGAGGAGGGAGAGTGATTTTTATAACATACATTTTTTGTGTCAGGATCTAACCAAATTTCATGCACTGCTTCTGATTATTAGTCAGCATAATAAAAAGACAGAGAGGCAGAAAGTGTCTCCTAAGTGGGAGACCTTGGCTTGACAATCCCAGACATCGCCGGAGAAGGTCTTCCTTGCTCCCCTGCAAGATGGATCTGGGAGGCACTGGTGTCACCAGTCAGTGGTACCAGTGCCAGGGGGGAATTAGCTCATCACCCCCCAGATGTGGAGAGACACTTTGCGGGAGGCAGGGCGAGGTTGCTGTCAGGGCTGAGGACGGACCCCCACGATCATGGCTTACTGAACCTCACAGTTCCTGCAGGTCACCCAGGCCCACCTGCTGATGTGGGGAACTGGGAGCTTGTGGCCACTCAGATGACATTCTGTAAGGCGAAGCCAGAGCCTACAAGACTGGGACATGTGTACCTAAGGAGAGTCCATCTTCCCAGATCAGGGGCAGGATTCCCCACACTCCTGGCTTGCAGGGGGCCGCTCAGTGGGGCTGGGCCTGCAGAGGCTGCAGCTGGAGACAGGGCGGTCCTTTGCTGCCATGGGCGGGTGAGTCGGGAAGGTGGAGACGGGCTGCTTCCTTCCTTCTCTACGGTCCAAGGAACAGACTCCTCGAGTCAGACACGCGTGCTATGCATCTGTTAAAAATAGGGATAAAAGATAATGCAAGAACCACAGAGAGAAAAGATTATCAAAACTTTTTTTCTTCCCTGTACATAAGTATCATTTTTTAAGTGGGGAAAAACTGACAGCCTTTTTTTCGTGGCTGATTAAATGGTTCTTTTCTTGGCATGGGAGACCGTGAGGGATGCGCAGAACTGAACAGCTACGCGTCCTTAACATGGAACCCAGACCTCACCCGAGTGTCTTAGAAAGCAGAAGTCTGAGCTGCCCCTGCCTGCGTGATTCACACGCATGAGAATCACAGCGCAGTGGGATTCTCTGAATAGCGTGGTCTCGTTTTTGAATACTCTGTTAAAAAGAATCTCTTTTAAATCTTTTCCTTTGGATCTGGCTACTTCTTACAGCATGGCAATCGCTGTGAAGAGCTTGGTGTGTTTTTAGTGTGTGTGATGTGGTCACCGTGCAGTTGTCCTGTGGTGGGCAGGACCTCGCGATGCTCTGGGTCACCGCAGCCATGGCTCTGGGTCAGGTGCTGTGCAGGACCTGAGCCCAGATGGCTGGGAAGCCCAGGACGGATCACGGAACCTCACCCTCCTGTCAGCTGGTTGTCGTGTCATTTATCTGCACCTCCGCAGGAGCCCCTTGGTGGAACAGGCCCTGTGGATTTACCCCCAGAGCACTTTTTCCGTCTCCCCTGGCCTAAACCCTCAGAGCCTAGCACATTTTGTCATTCTGCAGGACAGTGGGAGTGTCACATCTGTGTTTATTCCTTCAAAATGTCTATTGATGAATTATTAATTTTATGAGTTTTATTATATTAAACAATGAGTACTTAACAGGAAAAAAATCACAAAAGCAAAATATTGTGTTTTTAATATTTGAGTGTTTATAAAGAAGCATCAAAATTTTCAATATCAACTAGTTTTTGGTGTATAAATTCTAAAAAAGAACAGCAAAAACATAAATTCCTATGTGAACTACAATGAAAATATCAATAGCATTCCTCAAAAAATAATTTTTACTTCAAGTGTCACACCTACGGCAGTCGGCACACATGACCACAGTGTGTTCCACACGCATGCACTGCATACCCTGACAGCACATTGTTTTGCTTTCCTGGCCGTTTTGTAGGACACACTTGACATGTGACTGGTCTCACTGTTTTGTCAGGAGGTTCCTACTATATTATGCAATTTGTAGTTTACAGAAACATAAACTATCAATAAAATAAAGTACAAAATTCTTAATATGGATTGTGCATTTCAAACAAACATAATTTTCACATCAGTTGTGTACTTGCTTACAAAATTTAAAATATACCATGAGAATTAAATTCCTACATGAACTACAGTGAAAATACCAATAGCATTCTACAAAAAGCTTTACTTCAATTATCACACCTAAATAATAATAAAATAAGAGGTAATAAAATAGAATATTAAACGTGTAACAAGTGCTTAGAGTAGACATCAACATTTTCACATCGGCTGTGTGTTTGCTTGCAAAACCTAGCAAATAACATCAGAAATACAAACCTATGTGAGCTGCAGTGTAAACACAAGCGAAAGTCTATCCCGGAAAGAATCTTTGCCGCAGCTGCACCCAGGGCGGTTCTCACACATGACAACTGCATGTTCCATGCACACATCTCACACTGATGGCACATGTGCTTAGCTTCCCTTTCCTGTGTGGAGGGCCTCTCTTCTTTTCCTGTTTTGTCAGGAACTTCCTACTGTGTTATACAGTGTGCACTTAGCAGGGAAATAAGATATCAATAAAATGAGATCTAGACATCAATATTTTCACATCAGCTATTTACTCCCTTACAAAACCTAAGAGATAATATCAGAAATGAAAACCTATGCAAACCACAATTAAAATACCACCAGGACTCTACAAGAAAAATAATCTTTGCTTCAACTGTCACACCGAAGACAGTCTTCACACAAGGGTTCCTGTCCTTTCTCGGAGGCACAGCTGACACCTTTTTGGTTTTTCTGTTGCTGTGGTAGGTCTTTGGCATGTTGCACCTGCCTGTTCACCTGTCAGCTCACCGATGTAGTGCATGATTTTTTGTGCAATTTTTCTTCTGCTGTAAATGAGCTCATATGAGTTTTAGTGCCAGTCTTCAAAGAAAATTTCTCTATAGTATTTTGCATTTGTTACTTTCTTTGTAAACTATCAAACTACTTATACCTCCCAAGTTTAGGATCAAATAAAACACAATCATTAGCCAATGCTTTGTGTTTCAAGTGCATCATAGTTGCTGAATAACTCGTCAATAACATCTACTCTGCCTTTGGTTTTGTTGTAAAGTTTCCGCCTCATGCTTTCCATTTTATCCAGGTTTCCCTCTCAATATTTTCATCATGATGCAGTGTTGATATCAGCAGTATCTGTTTGCTTTTCTTTGCTATATACAAGGCCAATGTTAATCTTTCTGAAATCCAGATTGGACAATACAATTCTCTGTTTGAAATTACAACATTTCATTTAGAATTTCTAGTTTGTTCCTGTGTACAGTTCCTTCTCTGGTCAACTCATGGTTTGTTACCAAATATAATATCCATTGGAAACTAGCAAACCAACTGTCAAATGTTGCATTCTGATTAGTTTGGGAGATGGGAACAACAAGTCCGTTCACAACATCATTTGGTTTATTACCATATGAATAAGGACCTGATGGCTATGTTCCAGGATAAATTTCTAAATTGAAAGCATAATGTCTTTGTATCTACAAGGTATAAATTTTTATGCTGTGGCTTGAACCATTGCTCTTCCATAAGTCTTTTCCATTCCTGAGATTAGCATAAGAAATTCCTGCTAAGTACAGCAGACCTATGAATGCTTCCAGTTCAGTTAATGAAGTGTCATAATAAATACATTTTTTAATGACTATTGATTAATATGGAACATTTAACTTGCATTTCAGCTTTTGTGTATTTCACAGCATCTTGTTACATTTCACCTGTTACAACTTCCAACATTGAATGTCAGTACCGGCATGATGTCCAATATGTTTCACCTCCGCCAAGACCCTCACAATATTTTTGGACCTAGTTCTAACAATATTTGATTGTGTGATTATCTTGCAACATTTTGACTAGTCGAATAGGTACTCACATTACTGTTTTTGTGTTTTCTAAATCAAGGAAGTCTGTATTTCCTGTATCTGTATCAGTTGATTCTCACTCCATTTCACCTTCACAGGAATTTTGGTTCACGTGGCCAGTATAAAAGCCATCATCGTCATCCATCCAAACCACCCTTTTGTTATGAAAACATGTATTATATCACAATGGATCATCTTCACCATCCATGTATGAATAATCTGGTTCACTTTTGGTCTCTAAAACTACCAGATATGGCTTTTCATGTACCATTTGACTGAATTACATTACTTCTACCATAAATATCAAAAGAAAACATTTTTAAAAAGGCAAATCCTAGGGTGGTATGGGTGTATTATACCCTCTGTTATGCTTAGGTAAACATGCTTTGGTATTCTCCATTCCATGGAGAATAACATGGATGTAAATCCTGGTTTGACACTTCTGCACATGTGCATACAACTTGCCTTTCAGCATTCCAAGTGGGTAAACACCAAAATTGCTTCTTGTATCCTTCAGGTAAAGGTACTCAGACACAGAGCTGGCTACTATTACAGTAAAGTAGAAATTTACAGTATAAAGGAAAAAGGTATATATGTGGCACTCTGTTATGCTTGGAGGTAAGAAGCTACAATACCTGTCTGTCATAGACACATCCCTACATAGCACTATGTAGATGATGCCAAGATCTGCTGCCAGTTCCGGCAGTAGCTGGGTTCCCATGTATCATGACTGCAGAGGCCTCCACATACCAGGATGGCTGAACCTGGAGAAATGAATCTTGGGATGCCAATTCCCCAGGAAGCCCTTTCAGAGCAGAGCACCCTGAGGCTCTTTTCTCAAAATGCTTTACTTTTGAACCTTATAAAACCTGGGGTCTTGCTGATTCCTGAGGTGCCCTCAGGCTACCTCTTCTATTGTCTTGATGCAAAATACTTAACATTTTAATTATAATTTTTCTCAGTAATCAAGCTCTCCTTAGCTCAACATTTCAGGTCTTTTCTTTTTGGCCACCAGTAAAATTTTTCATATCATCCAATTTAGGTTTTTGCTCCTGCTTCTCACTACAAATCTTCCTATATGCAGCCAGCAGTATCAGAAATAGTATGGCTGAAGGTCCTGCCAGAGAGGAAAGCTGCCTATGTCATGGTGACCAGGAAGCAGAGAGAGAGAATGGAGGAGCCAGAGAAGAAGAGAAAACTCTTCTAGGTCACACCCCAGTGACCCTTCTCTTCCTACCAAACCCCATGTCCTAACAGCACTTTCAGATATAGCACCCTTAGGGTCCAATCATCTTCCAAAAGCCCCATCTCTGAGCAATGGAGAGTTTGCAGATTATTTTTTATCTTAATCATAACAAGCTAAAGGAGAAGATTTAGAAACCAAGAAACCAACACCACAAAATGATGGATGTTTGGGGGTGATGTCTACCTTCATCCAACCATCATGCATTGTATATGTGAATTCAAATATCACATTTCTAAAGGAAGAGTGAGGTTCCAGGACAAGGTCCAGGGAGCTGAGGCAGGAGCCTTGGAGCAGGCTGCAGACAGTGCTCCGTTTCACCTTCTCTACCTGTGAAACACAGATCTGGTGGGGTCCCTCAGAGCCTGGCTACACGGACAGGGTGGCTTGTCGCAGGCAGCCTGCGTCACTGACATGGAACCTAGACAGCAGCCCTCTGGGCCAGGCTCTGCCAGCAGCTGGGGCCCAGGGTATCATGGAAACCTGTGTGTAGGTTGCAGGGAGCCAGCAGCAGGGCTGTGAGGAGAGGGACAGATAGCGGCTCTGCATGCAGCTCACTGAGCTTGCTGAAAACTGTCCCCACATTGGGTAGGAGCGGTTGGTGGCCATAGTGCCCTGCAGGCCAGGGGTGCCAAGCTATGTGTCAGGTGGCTGCTGGCTGAAGATCAAACATGTTTCTTGGAGAGTCTGAACATAAGGCATGGGAGAGTTGCCCTGGTCTTGGGCTCCCTGTAGAAGCAGAGTCCCCCTGGTAGACAGAGTCTGGGTTGGAGAGGGGCCTCTGCTGTGGGAGGCCCGACAGGTGCCTCCTACCTGGGGTCCCAGGGGTGGGGTGACCTCACTTTCTGTGGAAGCCACATGCCCCATCTTTTCAGTCGCCTTCGGGAGCCTAACCACACGCAGCCTCCCCCCTCTGGCACATCATTGCCTCTGGACGTTTTAGGAGAAGCTCACTAGCTGTGTCCCCATCGTCTTGTACTTCTCACATCTGTTCCTGTGTCGGGCAGTGCTGAGTCTTCCTGTTGTGTGCTTCTCAGAGTCATGGGGTGGACTCTGAATGAAGTGTCCTCTAGGGTGGGCCCAGCGTGCATAGCTCTCAGCAGGAACAAGGCCCTGAGGGTGCCTTCACCCGCTGGTGACTCTTCCCTCATTGCGGCAAGACGTTATCTACCACTGGGAAATGGCAAATAAGATAACTCGCTCAGTGGGAAAACTTTACTTATTCTCTTTATCATCTTAAGCAGAGCTTCATTCTCGGTGCTCAAGATGAATACATGTGATGAGAAAGGCAAGAGCCTGACATTTAATACAGGCAAGTTCTAATTGGTAACACAGCAGGTGACACTGTGGGCTTTGGGGGTCATGGGAAGGAGGTGGCTTCACACCTTCTTTCACTTCCCCCAGTGACCTTACAGCCAGGAGCCTCACATGGCCCCTGAACAAGGACCCATGCCTGTTCTGTCTACTGGCGACCTCAAGCCTGCGGGGCTGCAGATGCCCTGGCTGCCTCCTGCCCGGCCCAGCACGCACGCCTTCTGCTCACCTGGCCTCCGGGTCCTCTTCCTGCAGCACAGCTTGGCTGGGTGCTGCCGCCGCTGGGCTCCCGGTTTCCCCCAGGACAGGGTTGTAGTCATGGGTCTCACGTTCAGGATCCCTCCAGGGTCCCCAGACCCTTTTCTGCCTTAGGTCCTGCTGCTCTGGTCACCAGGCACAGCCGGCCAGTCTGGGTGTGCTGGGCTGTGGGTGCTACACGCTCTGCGCTCTCTCCCATCTCCACGTGTCAGCCAGCTTTTGTCACTTCCTTGGCACTCCCCTGAGACTCATCCCAGGCTTCTTCCCACCCTCCTGTGGAGCCCTGTTGTGTGCAGACACTGATGGCTGCATGTCCTGCTCAGTCCCAGGGATGTGTCACTGCCGGCTGTAACATTCTTAGGAGGTCATGACAGTGGCTGTGTGTGTGTGTTGTCTTCACTATTCATTATGCTGGAACTGTTACGGGTCAGTTTCTTTTGTTCTTTTCTCCTACTTCTGGGTAGATGTGGGCCTCCTTCTCTCAATGCTGGGCATTCTGTTTAAGTGCTGGAGGCTCAGGGTGACTGTGCCTAACTCTGGAGAAGTGCTTCTCTCCCTCAGAGGCATTTACGTCAGGCCTGACCACCCAAACCAAGGAAACCCAGCAGCCTGAGGCTCGGTGACTGTTTTTGGAAACAACATCTCCCCCTAATCCCTCCCCTGTCTGGAACCAGCGGGAATCCCAGGGTACCTATGAGTCTCCTCTGCTACTGATACAGGAGAGCAGCAAAGAGCAGCAAAGAGCAGCAGAGCAGCAAAGCAGCAGCCTCACAGCAGCAGCCTCACAGGCCTTTGGCAGCTGCTCCCTCTTTTCTGCTCCTCTCGCCTTTCTCAGCTCCAGAAATCAGCAGGTGGCTCAGGTGTGACTGCATGCAGGTGGCGTCCCTGTCCCTGCCTGGCCACCTGCCCTCAGTGACTATCCTGCTGACCCCACAGGCTCAAATTCCAGAGGTTGTCTCCTGGCACCATGAGCTTCCAAGGCGGCAAATGCCTCACCTCTACCATTCCTCCCACAGCGGTCATGTGCCAGCCTCCACCTGTCCCCTCCAGGTCCCCTCCTGAAATGGGTGGTGCTCCAGCAAACACTGTACACAGGATTGTGGCCAGCTGTGATTCGGCGCTGTCCTCCTCTTCCACCTCCTCCTCCTCCGTCCCTCTCCTCCTCCTCTCCCCTTCCCCTTCCTCTCCCTTCCTCCTCCCCTTCCTCCTCCCTGTCTCCCCTCC
>PVJX010025568.1:0-26795 GCA_004027295.1 Dolichotis patagonum | reverse complement strand
ACTAGTAGTATTGCTGTAGGTCAACTTTTAGTTCTTGCTGTTACTTTATCTTCACATTATTCCAGGTTACCAAATGCCCCTATCTATAGTGTTTGTGTTGGCTGAGGTCCTACCCTGTCCCTATTGTGTGCCTGTGTGTCTCATTAGCCCTTTTGATTTTCTCCAAGTTGGGGGAGTCCTTAATGGTACACTCCTCACCCTGCCTGATGTTCTCTGTGTGCAGGAAGGAGTCACCCACACTCGTGCCAGACTCACCAAGGTCTTACAGTTAGTTGAAGGGAGCTTTACTACTGGCCCTATTTACCCACTGACCACCTCTATTTTAGGGGCATACTCACCACACTGACTGGAGCCTGCTGAGGTCCTCTGTTTGGGGAGGCAGTTACTGAATCTCCCTTCCAGCTAGCATGGTTAATCTGCTGTAGTCCAAGGTTCTGGGAGAAAAGGTGGGAGCTGCTGATCAACAGCAGTATTAGGTCCAGGAGGTAGATGGTGCACTCATGTTCATAGCAGCATAATTTGTAACAGCTAAATCTTGGAAACAGCCAAGATGCACATCAACTGCAGAGTGGATGAAAAAGATGTGGTATTTTTATACAATGGAATATGCCTCAGCTATAAAAATGGATGATCCTGAGGCCTTTATTAGTAAATGGAGACAACTTGAGACTATCCTCATAAATGAAATAAATAAGAATCATATTTATAAATATCACATTGTGTCTCTAGTGTAAAAAGTAATAAGAACTGTAGGAGTAATAAAATCCAAAGTGTGTAATTGCTATTATAAAAAAGAGAGGAAAAGAAAGTGCTCTAAAGGATATAACAGCATGTATGTTTAAGTGTGTAGGATTGATGATCATATTACTAAATTTTTGTTGGACCATCGAACAGAACTGTTTGCAGTCTCACTCTTTGAATGTTCACTTCGTATACTTTCGTTGGACCATCGAACAGAACTGTTTGCAGTCTCACTCTTTGAATGTTCACTTCGTATACTTTCATTTGGTAACCCAAACAACTATTTCTAAGAGGACAATATGTAGTTTATCAACTAGTGATTTCTTACTTTTTTTTAAATTCTCTATTATTTCTACCCTTTTTCTGTTTTGCTTTTTTTCTCTTTAAATAAAATTTTTTAAAAATCCAAAACAAAACTGTATTCCCTAGATATGTACAAAGAGGAAATCTATTAGAGGAAAACAACACAATATTGGAAACTAAAATTGAAAAGAATTTGTGATCAAGTGGGACACACAAAGGATTTTTAGTATAAACTATGTCATATTTCATGACTTGGCAGAGTTCCATAGAAACTGACTTCATAAACACTTGTTATTTTGTACCTCATATTCTACATAATTTTCTGCTTTTGCATATATATGCATCTATCAAAATTTTCTAAATGCTATCAATGGAGATTTAATTAAAATTATCTGCACATTTGTGAGATGATTTATTGTTAAGATTAAAGAAATTTGTGGATTATTAATTGTAATCACACTTATCATTGTAATACTGTACCACAATTACTAAATGAATTGGCCAAGCATTTATTCATTTTTTTAGCTGGAACAAACTTCCCATCTGTCTTTCACTAAATTTCATTACATCTACAAATGCTTATCACAGTTGCTATGAAATTGCAACACCCTGAAATATCTGGATGTGAAAAAATTTAATTCATAACCCCCTTTCTTTCTTCATAGCTGTTTCTCCTGAGGAATTTCATCTACCCACTCCAATATTTGAACTCTGTAAGAATGACATTTCTTGAGATAAGTTGGCACAATTGATCTCCCTGTCTTCCAATGATGACAGCAGAATTAGAATATTTGATTTCCATGATACTTCACCTTGTATTTTCACAGTAGGAGGTGCATGACAGAGACTTTCATTCACATTTTCCAAATTGTCCTTTCTCTGAGCAAACAGCTCTTGCTCACTCAGCCACTAGCCAAAATATTCAAGTTCAGAAAAGTTTGCAAGCTCTGCTCACAGTGATTTTTATATGCCTTGGGAATTCTAAGTTTCTACCTATTATTAGCAACTGCCCAGCTGAGTAGTAATAAAAATATAATTTCTCTTAAATCATCAACATTTTTATTGTTTTATTACAAATTTATTATCAATTACTGTACTGAAGGTTTGTAATTTTCCTACATTACAATCATATGTTAATCATCTCCTTATGAACTACAAACTATTTTCCACTGGGGAGATTCAGTACCTATCAGAAAAATTTTATATATCAAAAATTTTTGACTCTTAAATACAAAAAGTTACTATATGAGCATCATCTGTACACTTTAAAATTTCTCCCACTAATTAAACCACCTAACTTAATATTTTGAGAATTTTGGCTAAAACAAATCTAAGTGCTTTGAATGATTAAGTCATTCAAAGTACTTTATTCCTACAAAGTAATTTACTTCAGGCTCTGGGAAATAGTGATTTAGTCCTGAAGGTCTTGGTTTCTAATACAGCTGCCTTAAATGTGCTTGTTTAAGGCTTTATTTATTGCAAGTGCTTAGTAACCCAAGCCACAAAATTGTAAAGACCTTATTCTTTTATTTTCCTAGTTTCTCTTTCTTCTTTTAGTGGTGCCAGCAACAAAGTGACTATAACTTTATCTTTTCTGGTTGCTAATACTTTACCTTGTAGACTCTGGAATCAAAAACTCTATAATTGCTGCTATTCTTCACCATTATTCCTTTTTTGTATTATTAAGTGGCTAGTATGTGTTTCCAAATTATATTTCTAAACAAAGTTCCTTTAAGTTGACATTAAAGAAATACCCAAGCCAAAATATTTTGGACTTTGGTTTTTAAACAGGATTTGGTTTTGTAGCTTGAGAAATGAGCCTCTCCATACTTTCCAGGTTTCCTTCAGGACAGTCTTTGTTTAAATATAAATCCTTTCATCTTTTGAAAAATACTTCAGTCATTGACAGAATTTTAAAAAGTCAATTAAATATTTTTATGTAACATTCATAAGTTTATCTACAGAGGCTGAAAATTAACAATAGAATGATAAAGATAAACTGGCAATTACCATTTCTATAGACAAAAGGAAGAAATCACTAACTCATAGGAATCAATGAATCTTTATCCATTCAGTATGAAAGTTAGAATTTGATTTTTCTCATTACCTTTTTATGTCATTGGATCTGTACATCCTTTCTATTTCTATCCTCATTTTTAGGGAAGCAAAACAACATTATCTCTAACTCATCCACACTGTATTTCCTGGCTTTTCTTGTGAATAATGAACAGAGGGAATGCTCTTACCTATTAGAATTGATCACTGTCTCCAGCATTGACTGTATTTCCAGAAAATGTGAATGACTATTCAACAAATGACCATTTCTGCAAATTAGAGAACTCAAAAGACAGAAACATCCACTTTATATACAGGAATTTTGCATTATAGAAACTAGGTCTTTTCACTGCTTCAGTTCCTCTCCTTGGAAACATGATAGTTTGTGTTCCAATTAAAATGGAGCATCAAGTCTTGAATATACCATATTGTAACATTTGAGCAGCACTAAATATTAAACATCTGTCAAAATGCTTATTCTGCCTATGTACTTCTGCCCATAAATCTTTCTCAGATGCTTCTCTTATAGCATATCTAACTCATCTTCAGTTTGTGCACCAATAAGATTTGGGGATCTAAATTACACTTATACTATAAGAATGATAGCATAAAATGTCAGGCAATGAATTTTGGACATTGACTCCATCATCTGATAGATTACCCTGAAGTTTCATATTATCTATACTTTATTGAGGTCATAATTGAAAATATTGAATAGAACACAGCCAAAGATATCATACTTTTAATCTTTGCACATGATTCTTTCACCAATTTATAAATCTACCTAACTATACTATTTTCCAAGTGTTTTGAAATATTTTTTTAGAATTTAAGGAGCACTAGGCCCATATCAAACTCCTGTTCCATAAACCAAAAAGAGGACTCTCAAAGATTGTGTTTTTTTAAAAACACATAAGACCAATGAGCATGTCATATTTTTTATCTCACGCAACAAATTTTTTAATTTTTATTTTAAAGAGAATAAAACCAATCAGAATAAAACCAATCAAAACAAACCAGTGTAAGTGATTCAGGACTTCGAAACACTAGGAACTCAACAATTGTTACCATAATGCCTCTTGTTGCCTTGAAAATAGCTGCAGATACCTTCAGACTTAATAAAAATCAAACAGAACCAACAGAATAGAGGCAATAAAAATAAAACAATGAATACAATAAACGACTTCAAGACAAGATAATAGTAAATCCAAAATAGTTACCATAATTTATCTTGTTTTCTTCTAAGTAGCTGCCCAGGCCACCAGCTATAATAAAATCAAACAAAACAAAACAGAACAAAACCCAATCCAACAAAACAATAAAAATGATACAGGACTTCAGAAGAAGACCATAGGGAACTAATGACTACCACCTTCAGAAGATCCTATAGATGCTACATTGTGTATCCTTATCTTCTGAATATATGATTAGACTACTAACTTTTGACCTACAAAGTCAGTGAAACACTAAACACTACAATCATTACATTGCATTTAACCTCAATAGCTGTCATCACAGCCAGTGTTTCTCCAAATCAGCCAGCACTTATGGTGGGTGGGGTGGCTCTTCTTATTTCCCAGCCCTTGCACCAGAAGGGGCTGGCATCTGGCTCTCCCCCTCCAGCAGCCCATGTACAGTGGCACCAACTTGCAGGGAGGGCCTGCTTCTTGGTGACTTCTTATTCGCTTCTCCTGCAGTCCATGAATGGTGCTGATTCCCAGGAAAAGGTTGGGGTCTAGCTGTAACCCCCAGCAGCCCACATATGGCGCCAATTTGCAGGGACCACACAACGAATCTTTTACTAATCTAACACCCTTCCCAAAAGTAACAAATTTGCATAATTTCCTTCTTGAGAATTAAAAAAGCAATTTAAAAGAAAAAATCAATCAGCAGGTCTTTGGGCATCTATGCTTCTTATAACACTTTCTAGATTATTAACCAGAGGTTTGACAATACTACACAAATACATTCTCTGTGTTCTATTATGTAGTTTTTTCTCCCAAACCAGAAGATTAAGATGCACTTAAAGCATCTAGTAATTCAGAGCAAGCATTTTTAATCAAATGAGAGACAGATAAAAAGAGAGAGACAGATTTATCAAATGAAACAAAATCATATACACTTAAATGTAACTAAAGTGAATTTGCTCAGGTAAAAAAAAAATGGAAACAGTTTGCAGTAAAAGACTCTTTTCACATATTTCCTTCTGTGAAGTCCTTTTCTTCTCCCCTTACCTGGACAACAAAACCTGCTTTGACTCAAGGATCTGATATAACCAGATATTTTAGTGTGACTTTAAGTCAACGTGGTCTTTCAAAGGGAGTATTTGTGTCTTAATCCCATTTCTCTTATCTTCAAGTGTGGAATTTAAATCTAGGTCTTTTAAGGAAACTGCAAGTACCTGAGAGCAAGTAGGGAAAATTCAACTGGGAAGGGAAAAGGCCTTCTATTTACACCTGATATCAAACCACTCGACTGCTACCTCTTCCTTGGACTTGTAACTCAACACCAACTGGACCAGAAAAGACCCAGCAGTTCAGGAACATAGATCTGTCCTAAATGTCAACCAGGTGTTGAACCCTTTGTATCTGAAATATGAGTTTGAAAATATATGCTCATAATTATTTTCAAAAACATAAACCTTACATTCCTGTCAATAATCCCATATTTGTTGCTAAAAGGTTGAAAGAAAGAATGTGGAAATGGAAACTGAAAAACACTGCAAGTTCAGCTCAGACCGTTTCAGAAGCTGAGTTCCAATACTTCCACCATCTCTTTTTAACAATGGTTATCATGGGTTCTGACACTTTGGAAGCCTAGTAACATCTCAGGCACAATTTGCATAGAATCCAAATGTAGTAATAAGTAGAATCATCAGAATATTTCCAAATGAACTTCTACATTTCAAATAGCCACTCATGTAGTATATTTCTTTTTTGGTTAGATCCTTGTCTGGCTTTGGGGTCAGAGTAATGCTAGCTTCCAGGAATGAATTTAGGAGTATTCCTTTACCTTTGACTTAATTAAAAACATCGAGGAGTATTGGTATTAAATCTCCGCTAAAGATTTTGTAGATGTCAGCAGTGAATCCATCCAGACTTGAAATTTTCTTAATTTGTAAGGTAGAAATGCTTCAATTTTATTGTCTCTTATTGGATTAGTGAGGGCTTTTAAATCTTGGTTCAGTTTTTATAATTGTTAGGCATCTAAGAATCTATCCACTTCTAAATTATCCAATTTATTAATGAATATGAAAAGAAAATGCTAATAATCTTTTTATTTTCAGCAGTGTTTGCTGTGATTATACCTTTTCCATTTCTAATGGCATTGATTTAGATATTTGCTTGCATTGGTTAGTTTGGCTAAGGATTTGTCTCTTTTGTTCTTTCGTTAACTCTTGTTTTTTTGGCTTGTCAGAATTTTTTTTATTTTATTTTAAAAAGAAAAAACAATAAAAGCAAAGATACAGAATTTCAAAAGCAAGATAATAGGAAATTGATAATGGTTAATAGATTGTGATTGTTATCTTCAAGTAGCCTCACAGATTACAAGATACATACATACATAATTGATCAAACAACATAAGGACAAACCACTCTCTTCAATGAACTAAGAAAATCAGTAGTATAATTATCTTGGCTACCTTTTGTAGACATATACTTTTTTTCCATTTTCCATCCTTCTTTTACTCTTTCACCCATCCCAGTTGTTCTTTAACTTTTGAGCTATTTCTTTCCCTTTCACAATATCTATTGTAGGTTTTGATTATTCTTTCAAGGAACTAACTCTTCAATTCATTTATTCTGTCTTTTGGGGGATTTTTCCTTGATTTCATTAATTTCTTCTCTGATCTTTGTAATTCTCTTTCATATACCAGCTTTCGTTTGGATCCTTCTTGTTTCTATAAGACTTCGAGTTGCATCATAAGTTGCTTGGTTCACTCTGCTTTTGTGATGATACCATTCACAGCTATAAATTTTCCTCTTAGGACTGCTTTCACTGTGTCCCATAAGTTCTGCTATCTTGTACTTGCATCACTAGTTGTAGATACCTTATTTCTTCTGTAGTTAATTATTTAGTTCAGGACATTGTTTAGTTTCTATTCATTTACGTAATTTCTGTGTGCTTTTGTCACTGAATTCATCATTGTTCATCATTGTTCCATGATATTACAATGTTCATGTTACCGTTTGGATTCTTTTACATTACTTAAGCTTGCTTTATTGGTTACTATGTAGTCTGTGTTAGAGTTCCATGTGCTTCCGAGAATGTGTATTCTATTGTTGAACAGAACACTGCAGATATCTATTAAGTATATTCTGTTCAAAGGTTTTGTTCAACTCTAATATTTCCTTGTTGAATTTTGTCTAGCTAATATATTTGTGATAATGAGGTACTGAGATCCTCACTATAATTTTGATTATGCTTGTCTAGTGCTTTATGTCCAGTTGTACTTGTTTTATAAAATGGGGCATTGTTTGGGGCAAATATGTCAATAATTATTTCTTTCTTTTGAATTGTTCCATTAACCAATTTCTCCATCTGTTTTGAAAGATAGTTTGCAAGTTAAATCAGCCTAAATTGGACACTGATTTCTTTTAGGGCTTGAAACACCTCACTCTAAGCTCTTCTGACCTTTAAGTTTTGTGTTAATAAGTTGGCTGTAATTCTAATGGGTTTACCTTTACAAATGATTTGTTGCTTTTCTCTAACAGCTTTTAGGATTCTATTCTTGTGCTGGAATTCTAAGATTTTGATAATGATATGTCAAGGAGAAATTCCAGTCTGATTATGGCTATTGGGGGTTCTATATGCCTCACTTATCTATATATTAAATTCTCCTTCATTTAGAAAATTTGCTGCTATTCTTCAGTAAATAGCTTTCTGTGCCACTTGTCATCTGATTCTTCACTAGTTCCAATAAATCTTATCCTTCTTTGGATCATCTAAGAGCTTTTGGGTTCTCACGTTGTTCTGCTGATTTTAAGGTATCTCTCATTAATGGATTACTAACAACAGCCCTCTTCTAGTTCTGACACTCTGGTCTCACACCAGTCACTTCTGCTGTCCACACTTTTGATAAAATTTTAATCTTTTCAGTTTCAGATTGAAATCTTTCTTATGGACCCTAATCTTTTTCCATGGTAGTCATTCCTGTTTTGCCTTGTTTTGCTTACTGTACTAGATTTTTATTAGTAGCTTCTGAAGACTTGTTGTTTTGTTTATTCGGCCAATTATTTGTTTAATTTTGTCTTCTGTGACCTTGCCAAAGGCCTCACTGATCTGTTTTGTTATCTCCTATGATATCACTTCAAATCATTCAGGTGTGTGGCTTTTAGTGTTCTCTTTTTGATACCCTATAGAACAGCTGTGTGTGTATTGGAGTTTTTGGAACCCTTTTGCTGGCTTGTCTTCTCATGGTTCCATTTTTTTGTTTGTTTGTTTCTTTGTTTTTATGTACTGAAGCTTGTGGGTTGATCTTAGTGGAAAGCTTTGTTTTCCATATGGAGATCTCCTTAGTTAGTATCTACTTGTCAGTGATATTTTCTGGGTGTAGCTAACTATTGATCTTTGCATCTATCCCAGGAACCAACCACCTCCATTTAGTTGGGATAGGAGACTGTGGTACATTTGTCCTAGACCCTAGTTCTCCCGAAATTGGTCATACTCTTAATGACCCCCAAGGCAATCTAGAATTTGGCACCCTAAAAAATTCAGTTAATAGCAGCATCTTTTTGCCTTGACTATAGTAATGCAATCAGCATAATTATAGCAACAAGGACAAATACAGTGGCACCTCAGTTCAGAAACTTAATTCTTTCTATGATTCTGGACTCAGAATTTATTCCATGATTCTGCTTGCCACAGAACTCTGCAACAAAAATCATGGAAAAAATTACTGGGGTGACAAATGCTAAGGATAAATAATGCACCACCCTTAACCACAAAAAGAGATCTATAATTATAGTATGAATGCTAAGACAAATCAAATATTGACCTAACATTGACCTACAATAAATGTCTACTAAATTGAACAACTTTACCTCTTCTAACATAGAACTGTATTCAATAGCAACAGCATAAAGTAAATTAGCTATCTAGAGAGTCACAATGCTTAGCAGTTACACAGAGAAGATGGAGAACAGAGAATGCAGAAAGCAAAATCTCAAAATTTAATCAAAGGGCTATGCGAAGGAGAGGAGAAAAGTGAGATGGGGTTCTAGGAGTAAAAGGAAATCAATAGTGCTAGAGAACAGTCACAGAAAAGCATAAACAATAAAAAAGAAAAACAGAAAGCAAAATACAGAAAATGAAAAAAAAGATAAGAAGGTAGAGAAAAAAGTTGAAAGGCCAAAACAGAAAAAGAGAGAAGAGAAACTAAAATGAAGGGATGATTAATAACTTCAAACCTCCCAAAATCCCAATGAAAGAAACATTAAAATAATAAAAATTATAAAAATCAAAAAAGATTGTGTCAAATAAAATATTCAGTGTTTTGAATGAGTGGTTTCTTCCCAAGATTTGCTGTCTTGGGATCCAGTCATTCACTATTTTCTCCCCCAAGCTTCTGGACCAATGGGGTTTTGAGGTGCCTTACCCCAGAATGCCTTCTGTCTGTTCACTTTAGACTGTGATTACTGTCCACGTCAAACAGCATCTCTGCTTATACTGTAGAGGAGAAATCTAGTCAGCCCTGGGATCTTTGTGGATGTAAGCACTGGTGTGGGGCTGGATGCAACATCTCAAGTGGACTGTCGAACCTAATGTCAGCATTACAGTCTGTTGCTCCCTTCTCTCCCCAGGGATTGTCCTAGTCCAGGATCAGGTCAGTTGGTTAGTCCATGCCTCCAATGCCCCATGCCAAGGGTAAATGGTCCATCCTTGGATCGGGTGCACCACACTGTTCACATAGGCTTGCTTGCTCTCGTGGCAGGGGCACCTCATTTCCTGCACGAGCCTACTTGCTCATGGAGGGAGCACACGTCTTTAATTTTTGAATGTGGTCAAAATATGGGATGCATTTTTAGGGTATGTGTATTTTCAAATAATGGCTTCAAATATATCTCATTAAATCCTTGCACATACTATGTTCCACATTTTATATTGTCTACATTTTAAATCACTTCCCCACTGTTTTCCATTTGCTAATTACAAATTGACAAAGGTTTTGAAGGTGCAGCTCACAATTTTAGCCATGGTGTGTAAGGTGTTAACAGTTAGTGATGTTGAAATGCATCTACAGTGCTTATCTTATGGAAATAAAAAGAAGATAACAGACTATGTAATAATGACAAGAGATGACAGCTAATATGAATAGTGGTAAAGTAATAAAAATGTAAAGGATAAGCAAAAATTCAAATATTAGGGATAAACTTCAAATGGTCACTAACATTAATATGGTAAATCATATCAATGAGTCAACAGACAACTAAATATATTTTATTGATGTTATCAAAAATAAGTAAGTTACAAATGCATCAACATTTTGTAAAGAAACAGTGAGTAGTTCTGAATACCAAAGAGAAAACGAGGGCTTAGGATGAGAACTACCTAACTAAGAACAAATGAAAGCCAAATTCTGATCAGACCATGTAGAGCAAATACAACATGTAAAAAAGACAAATGGCAAAGAAAGCCATACTGATGTTTATAAGCATTTTAGAAGCAGTTCTGAAACCACCCAGCCCTGCACTGCAGCAGACAGAATCTGGTCGGAACAGAAAAATTCTCCATGCTTTGGTAACAAGTCCTGTAGTCAAGTTTGAACTTACCTCTCAGCAAGGAGTGGCCATGATCTGTGTGCACTCATCACTGGCTCTGCCTCCCTCTGCCCTGTCCTCAGTTTCCTAACCTAAAAGGGAAAGAATATGAGAGTCTCTCTAAGCTCAGCGTCTGGTTGTAAGTAATTGTAAGATGCATTTCAGTCATTTAGGTTTTTGGTATAGTGCCAGATAAAAGGCGAAAAAGGAAGACGAGTTATATTAATATTTGTGGCAGTGGCTTAAACAAATGACTATTTATAGTTAAGTATAACTATTTAAGTTTATGTTCTTCCTAAGTATTTACCAGATCTCTTTTACTTATGGCAAACTGTTTAATTTACCCTACTTCCACTATACATTTTGGAGCTAAAGGACCATACAGGGAAAGAAGGACCATACAGGGTTTCAGAGGCATGCAGAGTAATTTGAAAGCTCTACCCTGACCCTTGTTAAGGGATTTATGATTTTTTGAGCTTCAGTTTCCTCATTTTTTAATTAGTAATATCTATTTTAAGGATCATGGTGAAGAATAATGAAATTAAAGATGAAAATTATCCCAAAGACTACCACCTAATAGAAATTTTAATAAGTGACAGACATTACCAGAATGGGACACTAGAGAGGGGTTAATGAGGGGATGAGGGGTTATCAGTTGAGCAACAATGCATGTAGATTATAGACTGAGAGAAACAAACCAGGCAAGTGTCCATTTTCTTGGTTTTATGGAGATTTCAGAATGGAAATATGCCCAAAAAAAAATCTACAGGGAAGTAGATGAAAAAAGCACAAAGAATTCAACACAGTAGAAGGCAGATAAATGTGGGAGAAAGAAGACTAAACTAAGAGGAAAAGTATTTTGATTCTGAGTCAAGTATGTGACTGATAAGCCACGACCCTTCCCAGACAAGGCAGACAGTAGTTTGCAGAGTTTAAATGTGATCCTAGGAACAGACTAGATTCTGGTTTATTAATTCTCAGTGTAGAGTCGACGGAAATTTTAAAAGGTTGTAAGACTTGACCTACAACAAGGAAATTTTTTCAAATTTATTTTTTTTTCTTTGAACAAGAAGCATGTCCACATGTTCTGTTTCCCCCTAAGTAAAAGCAGACACCAAAGAGAAGGAAGGTCCCGGACTCCTCAGTCTCTTTTATCCCAGAGTCACTGCCCCATGAAGTCATCAAGGGCACCTCAAGCTGTAAAAGCCTATGCTCTTTAGGGACGACCGCAAATGATGAACTCTATACAGGAAATGCTTTGCACTGAGTGAGAAGTGTTGCATGTAAGCGTCACAGATCAATTCATATGAACTGTTTATCAGTTTAACAATTAATATCTCCTGCTTTTTTCCCTTTCCCCTGACTTAAGATTTCTACTTTTTCAAAGGTTATATAGTTTCCAAGTTATACTTTCATAGTACCATGTTTGTCAAGATTTTTTTCTCCAGAACTATAAGTTAAGTGTTCATTTTTCACCTCTGGAGAATTCCACACCACTTTCCTTACCATCCACATTGTCCTTAAATCATAGTCGGCTTTTTGTTGCCCTTCCCCTCATGAGGTTGTAAACTCCTCCAGCACAGGAAATTTGGTTTATTATCTGTTGACTATCACCATTGGCAAGTACACATTGTCCCATATTGACGATACACACTAAATATTTCTTGAGTACATACTATGTTACAAAAATATATCAACAGAACCCCATAGTTTTAGATGCTAAAGAATGTGAAAAAAATTTTAACAAGACTTACCGTATTGTGTGTCTCTAGGATAGCGCTGGGATCCAACAGCAACTTCAAGACCACAGCAGCTACAAAATCAGATGGAGTTTTCAGTGTGAGGTTTATTTCACAAGATTGTTTCAGGTCTTACAAGCTTGTTTTGTTTTTTCTAAAACATTTATCACCTTGTCACCTCATGAGTTTTAACAAACCTCATCACAAGTGTCAACCCATTTAAAATTGTGTGTCTTTCAATAATTCACTTATTTAATAAATCCATCAAGCATTCTCCATAAGCATATGTTGAAGGTAAAACTCTCTGTTCAAGAAGCTCCTAATAGGAAGCAGGAGAAACTGTCTTCTGAAGTCTGGGCTACACTATGTACTTGCTGAAATTTTTAATTAATTTTAGTTAAATGTAATTACCTAATTTAATTAATTTTAATTAATTTGCTGGAGATTTAAT
Source organism: Dolichotis patagonum (assembly GCA_004027295.1). Lineage (NCBI taxonomy): Eukaryota > Metazoa > Chordata > Mammalia > Rodentia > Caviidae > Dolichotis > Dolichotis patagonum. Next base: position 13,746 of record PVJX010025568.1, on the reverse strand, counting down.
TAACTTCAAAGAATTAATTAAAAGTAGTGTGTTCTATACAGGTGTAGATACAGAGGTGTGGATTAGAGTCAAATGGCAGGTAAGAGGGAGGAATGACAGAGTAACCAGAAAAAAGAGAGCATCATTACCAATTTTTGTGTGACAAACAGAAATTATTAAACTAAGAAAGAATAATTGTTGATTAGGTCACGTGAACAAGACAATGGATAAACCACACATGGCCCAACACCCTCAACTGGAAGAAGGAGAGGTTCAATTTGACTCACAGTGTCAGGAAATTCAGTCCATGGTTGCGAGCTCCAAGGCAGAAACGTATTGGTGGAAGGCAGTGGTTTAGTTCACAGTGGACAGGAAGCAGAACAGGGAGCAAGGCTGCGGAGGAAGGGCCCAGGCACTAGGTATAGTACCCAAGGTCATGCCTCCAGGATCCATCCAGATACAACCAGAATTTGCTTTTCTAATTCAGGGTGGCTTCCAAGGAAAACAAATCAACACAATTAAGCTTAACCACAACAATAACTATATGTATTTAATATGTAGTTTTGACAAAGACCCAAAGTAAGAGCTCAGACTCCAATATTTTAAATTAAGGTACTTTCACACTTGTGCAGAATTTGCAAAGACTGGTTTTGAAATCCTTCACTCATTCTGTCATGAGGTTCTACAGGAGGTTTAAGGGAGGTAGAAGATGTTATTTCAACATAAGAGAACTGTGTGGGGCTGAGGTGTTTCCCTTACAATTTTGTGTGGGGAAGGAGAAAGACATAGCCAAATGGGAGAGGTATAAGAGATCTGTTCAGAGTACTTGAGAGACACAGGGATCTGAGCTCTGCATCATGAGTGAGAAATATAAAGACATTGAGTGGTTGGAAGCAGCAAGGCAGGGAAAGCCAGAGGTAAACCAAGTGTGAGCTGCGTTTCTACGAAGATGAATGAGTGTTTCCTCTGGCCAAAAGGTATCACAGGGAGAAACTTACCTAAGGTCCTTTTGAAAGCAACTCCACCCAGATTTCCATCTGGAGGGAAAGAAGTAATTACAAAACAACCCAGCAAAATGGTAGGTTGCCAAGGCCTGGAAGCTTAGGTGCTTCGCAGAGAAAGGGAAGATGGCGTCAGAAGTTCCCAGTAGAAGAATTTCTCTAGATACCTATGAATGTGTACCAAGAAGCAAATGCCCAGTAAGCACCAATTTAAATTCTCAACACATCAAAATCCTTTGAGTGATTTCCCTGTCTGCTAGTCAGATGCGAACAGGCCTGAACCTCAGCAAGCAAGTGGTGATGAGCTGACAGAATTCAGACGAAAGGGGCTAGTGGGCCCCATGCTAAGGCAGAGCGGAGTCTAGATTAGAGTTTACAACTTTATTGTTAAACTGAAATTTCCTGTCAATAAATCTGGACTATTAAGAAAATATTTGAAAGAATTGTTGTAAGATGAAGGAAGGAGACTATTACAGAAAGGAGAACCCTCAGATCGTAAGCTCTGCAATCTTATGGGCCCGGCCAATGGTGGCAGACATACTGCACATGTGCCACAATGGGCTGTTTATGCCTTTGAAAGCTAGACAGCCGCCACTAGGCTAAGCAAAGGCCATGACTGCTATAAGGAGTGAATAGGCTAGAAAGAGTCAGTGTTAGCAAATGGAATGAAAGGATGGTATAATGAGAGTGTTGGTCAGAGAATTTTACCTTGAAGCCTGCTTATTCTTAAGAAAGGTTGTATGTAGCTTAGGCTAAAGATCAGTCAAAATTTATTTCTAGCAGAAAGAGATAAATTTAACAAAAGTTTGATCAATTTGCTCAAATTAGCAGTTCAACTAGTCATTTATAAAGCAAAAAATGAGAAATTTTAGTCTGTACCTGGTCTTATATAGGGAACCAAGGAAACATTTCTGAATTTTATATAAATCATGTGGAGAAGATAATTTGCAATTAGCCAATTCTATAAACCCCCAAAATGGAGGAAGTTTCTTAATCATTGGCATTTTCCAATAGCACAAGTATCAATTAAAAACTGAAAGTAGTCAACAATGATTGGAAAGGATCAGAAAATCTATGGTCACCATGTTATCCATGGCCACAAAAATCTAGCACCCTGGACATGCTTGCAAGGATGGTACAATCCCTCTGAGTCTAACTCATTTGGTATCACAGCTATATGTGCAAGATGTTGTTAAATAAACCCCTTTAGGGTATCTCAAAACCTGGCTAAGTCAAGACCCTTGAACTCACAGATCTCAAGAAGTACAGGAAAAAGTGCCATGCCCTTTAATTCTCTGACTTAGATGAATAAGAAATGAAATCTGACATCCAAGAACTTTTATTTGAAGAAGAAAGAATAGGAAAAGGAGGAGGGAAAGAACAGGAAGAGAGGGAAGCAGCAGCAGAAGAAGAAAAAAGAACAAGAAATGTATATAATATATCATATCACATCATATCATATATTATAATGTAAAAATGCCATAAGACATACAGGAAGTCAGAGGAAAAGGGAAATTCCTATTGTTCATGGAATTGTGGGAATTCAGAAGAAAAAGTATCATTTTCCTCTTGAGAGTACCAGAAAGGCTTTCTGGAAAGAGGCTATAGAGCTGACTCTGGTCTAGTGTAGGATTAGAAAATGTGAACAGAGCAGGGGCTGAGGAATTCTGCTCAGGGGAGACAAGCAAAGATAAGGAGAAAGAAAGGACCTGAAGGACCTAGGAGGGGGCGCAAGCAGCTGCAGCAGAAGACACTTGCATGCCAAATTGTAAAATATTTCATGGAACGTCAGTCTACATAAAACAGCAAGCCTTGAAAAAAATCTGACAGGCAAATTGTGTGATCAGCTTTGCACTTCAAGAAGTGTAATTGACATTATTGTATAAAAAGGATTGAAGACAGAGGACTCTAGTGGAGATAGGTTGGTACTATATTTGACTGCAAAGCTGATCACTTTTTAACATCTGCTGCCACTTTTCAACAGTTATTTTCATAAATAATCACTAAATGAAATAAATAATGATGGGCAAAAAAGAAACACAGCAACTGAGGGTTTCTTTTCCGTAAAACTGCAATATAATTATTTCCATAAACCTGTAATATAATTAGCTTTTCATGCCCTTGTATAACATTTGGCCATAGATTTTCTGATCTTTCCAATTACAGTTATTACCTTATTTTTTAAATTGCAAAATCTTAACTATGTTGAATTTTTAATGGACACTTGTGCTATTGGAAAATACCAATGATGAAGAAATTTCCTCCATTTTGGGGGTTCATAGAATTGGCTAATTTCAAATTAAAAACAAAATGAACTATACTACATTCTACTGTATATATGCTGTGGCAACTTGGCTATGTTTACTATTGACTGAGAATTTACACAAATGCCAATTTTAGTAAAGCTGCAGAAAGGAGACTCCTAATAAAACTATAGTGTTAAGTTTTACTATGTACATGCATGATTTCTATCATTTTTTAAAAATACATTTTAAAATAGTAAATATTGAATAGAATTAAAGACATCTAAGATAAGAAACATTATAGTGTCTTAAGAATTCATACTAATAAAGGATTCTTAGAGAAGCATTCTGTTATGAACATTATAGGAAATAATAATAATCAAATGATTATTTAGACAGTTACAATGTGTCTTGTAAATTTCCTGTAATTTAAAATGCACTTCCCCATTATTTGCAACGAGGTGACAGTTTCCACTGTCTAGCACTTGAATCCTCCACAGAGAAGAAAAAATTGTAACTGATATTTCGTAAACGAAATGTGCCAAACAAGATTTTAGAATCTTATGTAATGATAACCCTTTAAAAAGACTATTATTTCATCATTTTAAGGTGAAAAATATTAGGATCAATTGCCAAAGATTACACAACAAACAAGTGTTGAAATTGAAATTCAGACAGAGGTTTCAGGCTGGAAAGCATATACAGTGCTTCATCTTTACATTCTCATACCCTTCCTTGATGGGGAGTAGAAGGACATGGAAAATTGTAGGTGATCAGTAATTGGGCTTGAATTTTGGCAGCACCAGGGTAATGAGGAGAAATGGAACGGTGATAACGAAAGGCCCGAATGGATAAATGTGACAACGTATTTGATGCAGGAGCAAAAGATGACTAAATCCAAGTTTAAAATCCTGGGAAAAAAGAGTCACAACTAGCAATTCTCAAAAGCTGACTTAAATTACAACGAGATGGAGAAAAATCTATGTTCCTCACTCCTAATGGAGAAAGATCTGTATTTTCAGGATGGATATTTCAGTAAATTGTTCAGGATTGATAGGGGCACTGTCTAGAAATAATAGATTTTCATAAACAGCCTTCAAGGAATGGTGATTCTATAGCCATACAACTTTTGCTTTGCTAAATAGAAAATGCAAATTTGAGGCAGAGCTGAACTGCTCAAGACAGTCTAAAAGAGCCCAAGGCAACTATAATTCTTCAGTACTATGCATCATATGTTTATCTTATGAGCCGTCTCCCTTCTGCATAAGGAAGAAAAAAAATATGCTTGAAGTATCACCAAACTACTAGCTTTCCGAGTCTGCTCATATGGGAGTACAACTACAAGGTAATATTAATTAATAAAAAGAGGTGAGAGATAGATAGACAGATAAACTGAATGAACAAAACAGCAGGTTTGCAAGGGTCAGCCGATAAAGCCATGAATGTAGACTCACGAGCAATTTAAGGCCACTCCTTCATGCCCTTGGGGTTAATGGCCTTTTCCCAGGCAACGAACTGTCCAGGATAGTTCTTTCAGACACATATTTCTTGTCTTCTGTGGGTGGGACTTTGCTTCTTTTCTTCTCATTATTTCCACTGGTCTCTACCGGCAGGAACTGCGTAGGTTTTGTTTACCTTTCTGAATGTATCCTGGCGGGTTCCCACGGAGTCCCACAGGCCACCTGCGGGGAGAGAACTGCACTGCTGCCAGCTGCCACGGTGGGGCAGCAAGAGGTCACTTCCTGCTGGTCTCAGAGCACCCTTGGGTTTCAGTCTTAGGGATGAACAGCACTCATGTAATGTTAATTTGTAATTAAACTTTAAAAAACACTTCTCTATGGGCCATACTTTAGTGATAATTTTGTTTGCCTGACCCTCAAATCTATATAGATTTTTTTCTGTTCCTATTAGACACATAAAGAAATTTAAATAGCATGAAGCACAGTCTTTGATGGCATATACCAACGTGGTTAGTCTATACCAATAATTTATAGGATTCTCAGAATCACTTAAAGTTTGAAAAGTTTACTCTTCTCTACAGCTTTTAGTCTTTAACAACTAATACTTCCTGAACTCATATATACCAAGCACAGTTTCAGATGTGTTCCACAGAACTGACTCATTTAATTTTCATGATTCTTAAAGGCAACTGTGAATTTCAACCTTTTCTTTAATAAGAAAACAAATCAGAATGCAAAAACATTATATAGTTAATAAGGGGCCCTTGGCTTTAAACACAGACACTGTTGCTCCTACCCAGTTTGTGTCTCGACACTTTTTTTGTTCACAAAATCAGAGAAAGACTCTAATAACAATAAGACCCTAATTTCACAGTTAAAACATAATAAATTCTACTGTTCCACCATGAAAGTCTACGAAATGAAGATGATGTGATAGGCCTACAAAAATCACCTGTTCAGATAACTCACCAAGACTCATCTTTGAAATATGGAACAAATTAAGAAAGAGAAGGAAAAAACTACTTTGCAAAGGTTAAAGATCCCAGAAGACTAGAATGGCAGGTTTGCGATCAAGGCCCGCCATAAAGAAACAGTAAGGGTGTGGTAATCTCTATGCACAAGCCTTTAGTTTACAACAGTGTCTGGGAGCGGAGTATAAACTTTGTTGCATTTCTGAGTGACCATGATTTTTTTTTCTACAGCCAGAAAACTGAAGACCATCTCAGAGTACTTGATTCAATAGTATCCATTTAAAAAGTCTGACCGAGTTTTTGCTAAGAGGGTCTCCTCAGGCTAAGTCTATTTTTCCATCATAAAGTAAAATAAAAATTATCCATACCATTTAGCAGCAAAAGCTTTTGAACTCACCTCCTAAGTAAAACCACAACATATTTTAATTCTGCTTTCTGGTAGGTCATACTGCCTTAAAAAACAATGGAAAGGAAGAAGTACTTGCTCAAAAATGCTGCTTCAATGTCCCACTGCCTAACGGAGGGGCAATCCATTCAAGCCATCTGTTCTCTTTGCTTCATATGTCTGGGAATAACTTAGGTTTTTGAGGACAGAACAAAGTCTCTGGGGAGCATGGTTCCCACAATTATATATTTCCAAGCAGGAAAGCCAAACCTTGAGGTTTGGAAGAATTCAATGAAAATGGTGTTGGCAATAGTTTCCATGGCAAGTTGATCCAATATGAAAATGGGCATTCTATTTTCGTACAAGTTGTCCTTTAACCACTCTTTCTAAATCCAGACGGAGTCATTAAACCAATAAAACACCTAGGTTTGTGGGGCGAAGGTTCGGAATGTCTTTGCAGGTATTTCACCTGATAGAAAATACACTGATTTTTGGTAATTCTTCTCTAAAGGAGCATCTCTTCTAATTAATATGAAAGAAATACTTAAGAGAAAATATATTAGTTTCTGTACTTCTCTAAGTAATATCCTCTTTGCTGGAAGCCAAAATCCTCTGCTCAGTGTTGTTTGCTGAGGAGGAATTGCACAGCAAAACTGAACCATAGTAATACAACCCTATACTACTATAGCAGTAGCAGATAAAGCTTCTCAATGAACTGGCATGTTTTAGTTCTCAAACAGTGTTTCTTTCAATGTTAGCAAATAATTTCTTGCTTACTAGAAACATAGGTAACTGTGGAAGAAATGAACTTTTTTTTCTGGCAGTACTGGAGATTGAACCCAGGACCTTCATACTAAGTTACATTGCAAGCCAATTTTTTATATTTTGTTTTGTGACAGGATCTCACTAAATTCTAAATTCCCCAGGCTTGGTACCAATTTATAATCCTGCTGGCTCAGCCTTCCAGCGTGAGAGGAATCAGGTGTGGGCCACCATCAAATTAGTTTAAAGCACACTTCTAGCTAATTTTTCCTCTACTAACGACCAAGAGCCTTTTCCATATAGATTAGCTCCACTGACTCTACTTTACATTCACCTGCTTTTGTGAGCACCCATTCTCTTTGTATGTTAGGTATGCAAAATAGATTCAATACCCATCTAACTTTTCTCAAACTCAGTTTCCTATACAGTAAACCGTAATGTCAAGAATGTTCACTTCTCCCCAGAGAATGTTTCCTCCCTTGTGTGACTATTCTATCATCACAAAGAAAATCAAATATATACTATCTTCATGCTTCAACTTACCCAGAGCCCTCAATTTAGGTAAAGATATTTTATTACTGGGATTATCAAAACTACAAATTCTTGTTTGAGTTAAATATACTTTTCATAGTCATTAAATAGTTTCAAACACCAGTGTGATCTTTAGAAGATAATTTCTCAAAGTAAAATGTCTCAGAATGTTCAATTTTATTTCAGTAAGAGTCTCAGATATACTCTCATTTGAGATGAAAATAAAAGTGAAAATCCAAATCCCATCCAAGAAAATAAAGGTGTCTTGTGTTAACTGTAAGCATACAATAAAGTTTAAAAAATCAATCAACAGCGTTTCACCTGTGAAGGAACAAGGACTAGACAGAAAGATAAAACAAAACTAAAAATTTAATGATTCTCGTAAAAACATCTTACGTGAAAATGCTGCCACCCACCATCACTTTTTTTTTCATTTTCTTTTTTCTTTTGGTAACTACAGCAGAGTTTTCCAAAGAATTTTTGGCATCCCTAGATGATAAATTGTGTGAATTACTGTTGGATCAAAATTCCTTTGAAATAACTGCAGGTGTTTAAGATCCTGTCAAAGTCCGTGCGTCGTAAGTGCCCTGAAGATGCAGACACCCAGCCATTTCTCAGGCTTCTTGAGGTAGAGGTCCTGCTGGGAGTGGCTTTGTTTCAAATTGGAGACATATGGAGCACTACCCGGTGAAGACAGGAGGAAGCCTGTCCAGCTGGCACAGAACTAGAATCTGACTGCTTGTTATTTAAGTCTGTGTTCCAGTCTTTGTCTGTTATGTATTACCCCCTTTCTTTCCTCTTCATAGCAAAATGCTACAAGAGGGAATCTCATTAAATTGGCAACTATGCTTCTTAGCAGCATAATTTAATCACCACGATATTGATTATGATGTGATCTGCATTGGACAAATCATCTGTATTCACATTTTATTTTCTTAAATGGTTTACGATAGAAAGCAGGTAAAGGCTGGGTGTGGTAGTGCACACCTGTAATGCCAGCACTCAGAAGGCTGAGGCAGGAGGATCACTGCAAGTTCCAGACCAGCCTGGGCTACATAGTGAGTTCAAGCCCCAAAACAGGTATTACTTTTTAATTATTATGAGGAGTAAAACCCAGAAGTTCCTTCTGATTGTTGAGAAAATGGATAAATGAATGAATAAATGCAATCTTGTATTTTAAGAAAAACAGAAGGAAACAAACCATGCATCATATGACATAAGCATATTACACATCACACTGAAGTCTTACATAAAAGAAGATAATTATTATTTGTTCATACGCATTAGAAAAATTGAAGACTAGAAAGCTGAGGCAAATTGCTCACTGTCAACAAAAGTAGCAGATGACAAAGAAAGGTTTTTCCAGGTTTGCTTCCCTCCTACCAGAAGCCATTCTCTTTCCATTGTATTTAAGTTTCCAGAGAATCTACTTTAGGTTTTGATAATTATCTGTACTGTATGTAAAAAGCATAAGTGTTAGATAGTATTCAACTATTTTTGACCAATAAATATGTTATCTAAGTAGCATTATATCTCATCATTTCCTACCTTCAATACTTCTCCACATAATTTTGTCACTTATTCTTATACACCTGAAACTAATATTTATAAGTACCTTGAGAATACCTCCACTAATTTTCATAAATAGTATTTCCAGTATCATTAATTGCATATGCTTTCTGTTTTTGACTACTCATGGGTTATTAAAAACAAGGTTTTAAATTAACCAAACATATTTTAGGTATTTTATAAATTTCTAGAATTATGCTGTGGTCCAAATGTAGTCTTTATGATAATAGCTCTTTAACATCATGAACTTTATAAACTTAACATGTAGCCAATATTCATAAACATTCCATGTGTATTTAGAGTCTACCAAAAAGGTATACTTGAGGAAAAAAAACTTTTATACATATTTTAACACTAAATTTATTGAGATATCATGAGATTAAGTTATCTTTGGCCTCTACAATTACAAGAGGTGATCAAAGTGAAAGCTATTAGCTTCCAGACTTTTATTAGTACAGTGAACTGCTGAATTGTGTATACATTTTTCTGGCACTATCTTCTATCTATCTATTTTTTAACAAGTATAGGATCATATTGTTACTCAAATTGTAACTAATTTTGGTCTGATTGGTATTTGAAATGCTGAGATAAGTGTATCAAAATGGTTCATTCTAATTGTGAATTAGTGCATTCCTACCCATAATTAGTCATATCAATCTCTCTCAGTTTTAGAGACTATTTGCAGTAGAAAGGGTTCTATAAAGATACTTAGCAATGGAAGATACGTACACACAGAAAGAAAGAGAATTTAAGGAATTGGTTTACATGTCATAAAACAGTATTTGGGGGCTAGTATGCCCAAATTTTCTAGGATAGGGTGGCAACCTGAAAATTCAAGTAAAAAGTTGATATTGTCCCAAATCTAAGTTTCACAAAGTACCAGGCTGGAAATTCTGGTAGAATTTTATGCTATAATCTTACTCTTTAGGAAACTCAACCTTTGCTTTTGAGGCCGTACTAGATTAGGTTCATCCACATAATAAAAGCAATTTGCTTTATTTAGAGTCTACTGATTTAAATATTGATCACATCCAAAAATATCATCACACCCTCCATATATACTACATTTGATCAAACAGGTAAACTTCATAGCCTAGCCAAAGTGGCATATAAAATTAAACATGTAATACTGTCAAATGACTGAAATTTTGGAATTCATAAGATTTTAACTTTTAAAGTATTGCATGACCATCTTTATTTTTTATAATATATACTCAACAAATCTAAGAGAAAAAATAGTATTAGAACTTTAAAATGTTTCCATTCCAATCACCTCACTCCTACCTTGTTACTTTTATCCATCATATATTTTTGTCATGTTTTTCAAGTAACTTCCAAATAGACATTATTGCATTACAAGCTCATTTTTAAAGTTTTTTATTTATTTGTCCACTGCTCATTTTTGAGTTTTGTATATTCATTTGGAATTATTTTTCCTTCTTCTGAAGCTTACCCATTAGGAATTTATTTAGCAAATATTCATGTGAAACAAGTATAATATTGTGTATAACATTGACTTTGTTTCCATTTTTGTGATGTTTAAAAAACATGAGGACCTAGCTTCACAGCTCTTCTGCACTTGTTCCCTCTCTGTTGTTAATTCTTCTGTCACTCTATTTGTAGATCATGTGTTTCTCACTCTGAGAGTTTTTAAGTTTTTTTCTGCCCTTTAACTTCAGGCTTGCTACATTGTATATAGATGTACATTCATTTTTATTTATCTTATTTGGGATTCATCATAATTAGTGTGCTTTTTTATTTCTATAGTTCTGGAAAATCTTTAGCCATTTTTTCTTTGAAACTGATTCTATCCTGTTCTCGCTATTCTATTTTCTGTAACTCTTAGTAGATGAATATTAAAAATTCATTCTCTTTTGCATATTACTTAGGTATACTTTTATTTTTGATATCTTTGTCCTTCAGTATAACTGTTTACATAATATCTAATATCTTACACTTTGGTTTGTAACTCAACAGTTCTCTCATCAGCTGGATCTACTCTGTCTTTTACCTATCCAAAAAGTTATATTGTTATATTTTCAATTTCATGATTAGATAGTCTGTGTAAAAGTTCTATGTAGCTATTTGCAAATCTAGATTTTAATACATTATTTGTGCGCAGATATTAAATGTATTTTTCACTTATTTAACCAATTTGATTGCAATTTTTGTATATGAAATGTCATTGTTTGAATTCTTTGTGCAACTAATTCTTCTGTTTGTTGTTTTTGTCTAGTTTTTTCCTGTTGTATTTATACTTGTTCTTCTTTATTGTGTTTTACAGTTTGGACTGTGAACTCATGTTTGAATGTCTGGATTTCCCCTGTGAGGATTCTACCAGCTCTGAGTTAAGGAGTTTTTTGCTACTATCAGATTCTTGGTCACTACTTTCCCTCTCTGGGCTCATTGAATAAATATCTTGTTTTGACTACAAGATAAATTATTTCAAACCTTAATCTATATGAAGGAATAACTGTCATTTCCAAAAATTTCATGGAAAATTTTATTACCTGCTAAAGATCCCAGGATGAAATAAATTTCTTTCCTGTCTTTCTTTGCTGCCATAGTTTTCCTTTTTTCCCTAATCTTCCATTTCAGAGTTTGAGCTTCTAATGGTCCTGACTTAACCAGAGAAGGAGTTCAAATATCCTACTGTTCATTGGCTAAGAGCCGTATCTCTTGTTCCACACGTGACTAACAGGACAACAAATCTCCGCAGTATCAAATACATAATCTGTGTGATCCAACACAAAATAAAACATGAGACTCCCTATTCAAAGAGTAGGGGAGAAAGAACTATTAACATATCAGTTTTTTCCTTTTCTCCATAATCTTTCCCTCACTCTGTAGTGTATTTTATTTTCTACTTGATGTCAGTCATACTCCTTCAGGCATGGAAATGCTGCGCAAGCACCACTGAGAAACCCACGAGCCTGCCCTGGGTTGGAGCACACGGTCCCCCTGCTCCTCAGTTTACCCTTTTTCCAGTCAACACACTAATGTTCCACATTCAGTCAGAGATGGGAAAGTTAACCTCCCTTTGCCACCAGTCCACCTCCTCAATCAATAACAGATAAGTAATCCCCAAAGGAAACGCAACTTCCAGGCCACACAACACACGCCTTACCTGGGTCAGCAGCTGGGGAGTGGTTTACCCAAGGTACATCTCACTCAGGTGCTGCCACACCAGGCCTATCACCGTGTCCTTCCAGGTCCTATCCTTCCCCATATGCCCAGTCCCAGGACTTTACTGTGGGCAAAAAGTGATAGCATTTGTTGGATTGAGAGGTGGGGGATTCTGGAAGCTAAATTGCCTCACTGGGTTGCAGTAGTGATTACAAAGCAGAGGGAGAGAAAAGAAGTCCCATGTAAGGTCAAAATTGTATTGCTGAGGCACTAGGAAGATGAGATTTTATCCAGGGAGTCAAGCAGGTGTTGGGAGGCAGAACCATGATTAAGTTGAGACCCTATATCACCTCTTGCTCTATGTTCCCATTAGATTTCTCTTATCAGAAACAAATTCCAGGATAACACTATTAAGAATTTCAAGAAAGGAACCGTGCATGTAGCTGTCAACTCAAGTAGAAAGCAACTCAAGTAGAAAGCAACTCAAGTAGAAAGCAATTCTGAACATGAACTGTCTGTGCTGACGCTGTCTCCAAGACTAGCAAAGACTTTTAGCAACTAGATCTCTGAGAGATATATGAAGAAAGATGCCTGTCAAGAGCTAGTATAACCTGACAGGAGTAAGGAGATACCTTGACATCATTTTCTTCCTCTTTATCTAACTGCCCATTCGTATTTCCTACTGACTACATCAAAGGCATCTCAAAGACACAGAACATAAAAGTCAAGCTTTTAGACACACAACACAACAGAGAAGAAAAAGCAGTGTCTTTGGAAGAACACAGTTGCCAATTTATAACTCACAATTCTAGTTTCTAACTGTGCATGAGTGTACGTATGAGGAGCACACATGTGTAGAGGAAGATGGGTTATTAGACAATGGTAAACTAGTATCCACAGTCCTTTGCGGTGATGATGAGGTTGATTAGCACCCCTTGATTTTAGTTACAGCTTAAACTCTCCTGTTGTCAATTTTCACTTTCTTAGTTATTTTTGTTAGCAGTCCGGACTTGTAGACTTTTGTGAACTTTCAAACTACAAGTGTTACAATGAAAATATACACAAGCTAAAATATTTATTTGTTTGGGGAAATAGAGGAAAAATTTGGGGAGGGTTTTATATTATCCTAAAATACAGATCATAAAATACAGATCTCACAAAGTGTCACAAAGAAGGCAGGCCAAGCAGAAGGAACATTAATGAAGATTAAAAATGGATTTAACACAAACTAAAAAAAAAAAAACCTACACCATTGCTCAGGATGACACAAGTACTAGGTTCCTGGGGATAATGGTAAAGATAAGAAAGAAAAGTTTATCAGGGGCCATATGATAAAACACTTAGTGCGTGATGCCAGGAAACAGTCTTCATCCTGCAGACGGCAGCTTCCTATTCTTCAGATGGAAGGCGGTCAAAGGATCACATAGGAAGCTGTGAACAATGCAAATATCTGTACCTCATAAATCTGTGCTTCCCACTATTTTCTCTTAATAGTCATCTGATGACTACCTAAACTCAGATATCACTGTAAATGTCGTCATGAGCTACCTTGTGATTTCTAATGGAATGAGTGCTATATCAGATTTGCCTTTAAGAAAGATCATTCTAAATCAGTAAAATTAGTCTGTTATGGTTTGGATCTCAAACGTCTTCTCCAGTGTTGGGTCTGTATAGAAAAGCAGGTCACTAGGGGCATGATTTTGAAAGATCTGCCCTCAT
>PVJX010025567.1:0-17349 GCA_004027295.1 Dolichotis patagonum | reverse complement strand
TGACTGTCAATACCCAGTTATGTGCTATCTAGTCCTTTATAAACAATTATCCTATATCATTTTTAAACCTAGGGCCATGGATATAGCCCTACCTGGTAAGCATCTGCCTGCTAAGTATGAGGTTGTGAGTTTGATTGTCAGTACCAAAAAACCAAAAAGCTCCCAAAAATCTAATGAACTATTTTCAATTTAAATATTTTTATGATTAAAATGAGTTTAAATTTATGGCAGTTTTTGCTTCAAGTTTAGTATATTCAATTTAACATTTGTATTTGAGATTTATGTGCGCTTTGCTTATCAAATAATTTGCCCATTACTGGGTATGGTGGTGCACACCTGTAATCCCAGCACTTGGGAGGCTGAAGCAGGAGGATCACTGTGAGTTCAGTCTGGCCCACATGGTAAGTTCAGGCCCAGCCTGAGCTACTACAGAGTCCTTGTCTCAAACTTCGCCACCCCCAAAAAACCACCGTTATTTAAATATATGGGGAAAAGTTTTCTTTAAAGGTTTTTAAATGACAGAGAAAGAAGCACATTTGAACTTAAGTTTGGAACAGCAAAAATGAATGTGAATAGCAAAAAACTGAAAAGTCCTATGAATAAGTGACCCTTACTGTGTACTCTGTGAAAACTGATGCTTTAAGTCTGATAAAAAATAAAAGTGTATGTTTTGAGATAAAAAAGCAAAACCAAACCAAACCAAGATTCTGTCAACAGAGGTAGTAATAAGAACCTCCTTTTAGCTGCATTGTGATGGTGAGCACCATGACAGTTAATTCTGGGGTAGGTGATAATGAGCAAAGAGCTAAAGGGTAAACAAGAAAAATAAAGAGAGAAACAAAAAAACTTAGAAACAAAGAGATACAAGGTGCGAATGCAAGAGACAGCAGTATAATAAATACTACAGATTCAGGCAGTGGGGGACCTATTCTGTCTCTGAATGGGGACCAATGCGGATCCTGCTCCATCTCTGAGCCTACCTGTTCTGCCAGCCAGGCAATGTGCTTGACTTCCTTGCTGCCTCCCGCTGTACTGGTTGCACCAAGCATGGCATTGAGTTCAGCCAGTACCTGTGGGAGGAGAGCCATTATGTTGGTGTGGATAGCTACGAACCAGGAGTGTGCTGTGGCTGTATCCTTGCAGCGTAGGATCAATGTGTTCCTGCTATCAGGAGAATGTAGCTCTATCAATCTGTGTGGGAAAAGAAAAGAAAAAAGTGAGCTGGGTTAGAAGTCACCACACCTATCAGAGAGATTAATGTGCACAATTATAAATCTAATTTAATTATGCATTCTTCAAATACTGTCACTTTCTCTTAATTCCTTAGAGTCCAGCTAAAACTGCACATAGCAGAAATAAAAAGAAATGAGACATGTTATACACATGTAGCAACGTCCCTCAACAATGCAGTCATTATATAATGAAACATGTACTAATAAAAATTTTAAAAATTAAAACCACACATGAAAAGTAATCAGCGGCTCACACCTGTAATCATAGCACTTGGGAGGCTGAGGCAGGAGGACTGTCATGAGTTTAAGGCCAGCCTGAACTACATAGTGAGATCCTGTCTCAAAAAAACAAAAATAACAACAAAGGCAGGTGTGTAACTTGGTAATAAAGCATTTGTCTAGCATGTACAAGGCCTTGGGTTCAGTTCCTAGTATTGGGGGGGAGAAAGTAATATTTTTCTGCTAATTTGCCTTTTCTTTATTTCATGTAATATAAATTTTAGTTTATTATGGGTTGTTTTCCTTAATACCTGGCAGTACCTTATATCAGAATTATCTATGTATTTTTTGGTTTTATTTTTGGTTTTTTCAGCTCAGGCTGACCTTAAACCCACTGTGTAGCTCACACTGGCCTCAAACTTATGATCCTTCTATCCTGACATCCTGAGTAGGTGAGATTATAGACATGTACCAACTGCACTCAGCAAGAATATTACATTCCATGAAAATGTGGAATTATTTTAGTGTCTGGGTAACATTATATGATTACATCATTCACTGAGTCCCAGAAGAAACACAGGATAGTCAACAAGATGATTATTCTATATTAGTTAACACTCAACTGAGAACAATCTGTATTTCAAAAGTTGCCTGTACGTAGCAATGGGCGGTGGTGCCTGCTCGTAGTATCAGCACTCAGGAGACAGAGGCAGCAGGATCACTGTGAGTTTGAGGCCAGCCTGGGCTACATAGCAAGACTCTGTCTAAAAAAAACAAGCCAGGGCTGGGGATTTAGCTCAGTGACGTAAGCACCTTCCTTGCAAGCACGAGGTCATGAGTTCGATCCCCAGTACCAAAAAAAAAAAAAGTGATGTCAAAAAACAAGCCAAACCAAAGCAACCAAACTAAACAAACAAACAAACAAAATCAAAAACAAAACCCCAGAATCTCCACAAAACAAGCAACCCATAAAAGTTATCCATACTGTGCTTGCTTCAGCAGCACATATGTTAAAATATTATCCATACAAATCAGCTGAAAGTTTTAAAAAAGTAAGTAGAATATGAGTGTAATCCCAGCACTCTGGAAAGCTAAAACAAGAAGATCCCATGTTCACGCTCAGCCTGGGCATTTTATTTGGATCCTGTATCAAAACAAATAAAAAGGGTCCGGGACACACCCAAACACAGAAGCCCTATGCTCAATTCCTAGTACCACTATACATTATTACCCGACACCACCGCGTTGTGGTTCAGAGTTTGTGCCTCAGTTGCCTGAGGATTTTTCCTTAGAACCTAATAATTGTGTGTGTGTGTGTGTGTGTGTGTGTGTGTTTAATATCGGGAATTGAACTCAAGACTTGCCAGGCAGGCGCTGTGCCACTGAGTTATATCCCTGGTCAGATAATAATTGTTAACAGATCCCCGCCTCATTTGGGGGGGGGGCGCTCCAAACCTTCATAACTGGTTTTTATGCAGAGATGAAACACGGTAAATGTTAAGTGCCACTCGCTTCATTCTGGAAATTGCAAATATCTTCCTCAACTTTTTGTTTTGGTGAAGGTTTATAAGTAGCCAATCCGAGAGCATTACTCAATTCTCCTTGCTGCTGATTGGCTACTGCTACATAACCCATCTCCAGCAGATGCACCAGCATTTCTGCATAACAGGTTGCTGTATCAACTGCAGCTATCACCAGTGTTCTCAGTTCTGTTCTTTTTCTTTTTTTAATTAAGTTTATTGGTATATGTTAGATATACATAATGATCACATTCATTATACAGAATCTGTACCTGTATGTGATATAACTTGATTTTTTTTAGATTTTGTTTTTCTTAAAACCCTAAGATCTTGCCAAAAAGCCCTGCATCTTCTAAGGGTTTATTAATACATATTTTATTAAATTAAATTACTAACTGTGGGAGACATAGTATATTTAGGGTTTACACTATAAAAATAGGCACATAGGTATTTTTCCTGACCATATCTGAAATTTACAGTTTTTCACAAATTCTGGGTGCTCTAAGAACCTAACTCCCACAGATTCTGGGGGTCCACTGCACATCCATTTATCTATCTATCTTTGTAAAGCAATTTATTG
Organism: Dolichotis patagonum; assembly: GCA_004027295.1. Lineage (NCBI taxonomy): Eukaryota > Metazoa > Chordata > Mammalia > Rodentia > Caviidae > Dolichotis > Dolichotis patagonum. The sequence continues at coordinate 13,798 of PVJX010025567.1, read as the reverse complement.
AGCACTGCTTTGTGTTTTGGACAAACATAAAATTTTTTGGTCTTTTTAAAACAGGATATTATTATGCAGTTCAGCTAGCCTTGAACTCACTTTGTAGCCCAGGCTGGCCTGTAACTTTCAGTGATTCTCCTGCCTCAGCCTCCCAAGTGCTGGGATGACAGACATGCACCACCACACCCAGCATGGACAGACATAAATTTTTTTTTTTTTTTTTGGTACTGGGGATCGAACTCATGACCTCACGCTTGCCAGGCAGGCGCTTAAGCCACTGAGCTAAATCCCCGGCCCCAGACAGACATAAATTTTAAAAGTTAAATAATACACACACACACACACACACACACACACACACATGTTTTGGTTTTGCTTTTAGCAGCATTAGGGATTGAATCCAGGGAGTACTGCTGTATCTATAGCCCTTTCTTAAATTTTAATGTTTTATTTTGAGACAGAGTCTTGCTAAATTGCCCAGGATGGCCTTGACTTTGCAATCCTCCTGCCTTGGTCTCCAAGCTGCTGAGACTACAGGCATGCATCACTACATGAGGCCACACTGTTGTGTTCTAACAGTGAACACACACATCTTTCAAGTGGAAAGCAAAAAGCCATTAGGAATGACTCCCCTAGGAGGCCAGATATTGACAAACTGCCAGTACCAAGAAGACATTATTTTCTGAAGACAGTTTTTGCTGCCCTGAAGTACTGTCCTCAGATTCTGCATTCCTTGTCACAGGAAAGCAATTTACACTAACATCTCTGCCTTGAAGCCTGAGTTCCTTTCTTTTTCACACCATTTATAATTCCAAATATTTTAAGTTGCCATATTTTCTCTGGCAAATACTCACTCTTATTGGAACTCTGGTTAGTCTGTCCTTTCCTTCTTTTTTTCTGTGATGGAGACTTACTATGTAGCCAAGGCTGTGCTCACACTTGTGCTCTTCCTGTCTCAACTTCATAAGTGCTGGGATTATAAGATGTGCATCACCATGTCTGGCAGTCAGTTCTTTCTTCTATTTTTCATAGTTTTTTTGTTTTGTTTTGTTTTGTTTTGTTTTGTTTTTGTAGTACTATAGATTGAACCCAGGTCCTTCATACTAAGCTACATTTCCAGCTTTTTTTTTAATTTAAAGATATTATCTTGCTAAATTGCTCAAGCTGGGCTCAAACATGCAATTTTCCTGCCCCAGCTTCTCACAGTTTGGGGATTACAGACATGTGCCATCATCCCAGGCTAGGAATTCCTCCATGTTAAACATGATCAAAGCTTAAGACAGAACTGGAAAGAAGACAGACCTCTGAGAAATAGCTTAATATGCATTATTAGCCTTTATTTAGCTTCTATTTCACTTAACAGTATTTGTTCTTTTATGAGACAGGGTCTCCTTATGCAGTTCTGGCTGGGCTTGAACTCACTGTGTAGCGCAGGCTGGCCTCAAACTCACAGCAATCCTTTTATCTCAGCCTCCCACGTGCTAGGGTTATAGGCGAAAACCACCATGCCCAGTTCTTATTTTCTTAAATTTTTTTGCAGAAGTGATTTACATTTTAATGAAATTCAACTTGTCAATTTTTTTTTAAGGTGTGAGAAGTCATTGTCAAATTTAGAGGCTTTAAAAAAGCATAACCTGACAAGCTCAGGAAGAACATGTGAGCAGCACTCATAATGAAATTTTGGAAACTGCAATCAGACACAGGAGTTAAATGAATAGTCAGACTTAAGCAAGTGTGATGAGCCAAATTCCTGCCAACCTATGCTATACAATCCTTAAGAGGTAGGGGAATCAGTGACACCAATTACTCTAGAAGCGCGAAGAAAAAGCATGTAGCTAATATAAATTGGCTGCCTGACAGTCTGTTTCAGCCAGTGACTGCCCCACCTCACCCCAGCAAAAGATTCAGCTCCATTCTCCTTCCACCAAATGCAGGGGAGGGAGAGGCACTGACAACCTTAGTTTAAAGCATACATCATCAGGCTGACCATTTTTGGGCTATATACTTCCTGATTGATTTGGCTCTGTAACCAGAAAAACATCTTTTAAACATATGTTAAAAGTTTGGCAGCTAAACCATGCGAGACATTTTTTTGACTCCTCCTCGTAACCTATTTAGCAGTAAAGATAGGAAACAGTTCATCTTTCTCTAGACACAAAATATTCATGTTCTGAAAAGATATCGCCATTTTACACAGTTCCTGGGACAATCTCAGACACATCTAAATTCTAAAAAAAATCACAATATCAAAGATCATAGTTATTAATAACTGGAAGACTAGAAAATAGACTATTATAAGGGACAAAGGAATAGCCAAAGTCTAGTGCTAGTTTTTCGTTTGTTTTGCAGAGGTAGGCCTTAAACCCAGGGGTTCTGAACTGAGCTACAATCAATTAGGCTGGGGATATAGCTCAGCAGCTTGGTGCCTGCTGGCAGGCATGAGGTCCTGAGTTCAATTCCCAGTTTAAAAAAAAAACAAAACCATATATGAATTGAGCTACACCCTCAGCCTTTTTTATTTTTTATTTTGAGATAAGGTCTTGCTAAATTGCCTAGGTTGGCCTCAAACTTGCAATCTTCTTGCTCCAGTCTTCTAAAGCCCCTGAATTACAGGCAAGTGCCACCCAGCCCAGTTCTAGTCTACTGCTGTTTTAAAAGAAAATTAGTTTTCTTTTCTTGGCTTTTTGAGACAAGGCCTCATTATGTAGTTTAGGATGGTCTCGAATTCATTAAGTAATAGCTCAGGCTGAACTTGCAACAATTTTTCTGTCTCAGCCTCCCCTACTGCTGGGATCACAAGCATGAGCCTCCATGCCCTGCATTGTTTGAAAAGGAAATTTCAGCAGGGTGTGGTTACTTGGGAGGCTGAGGCAGGAGGACTGCTACAAGTTCAACACCAGCCTAGGCTGCTGTGTAGAGAGACCCTGTTTCCAAAACAAAAACAAAACACTTTCAATTGAAAATTCTGTTAATAAAAATACGGAGGCGGTCTGCCAGTAATCAGGCGCAGAGAAAAGAGGGAATGACGCCTGCAATGTGAAATGTTTTGGCCGCCAGTCAAACCACTAAGGATTTCCTCAGAAATGCAATTATATTTTGATCGGATGAATCAAATCAATGTTTAGGTGTACCGAAGCACAGGATTCTGTAAGTTCAACCCGTTTTATTTTTTCTGTTTAGAAGTCTTCAGCATGACTTATCTGTTCAATTAGTAATAGCCATGTAATTTTATATGCCATAAAGCTAAACTTTACCTTTATATGGAAAACATTATGATGATGACTGAGATTGGGAACCTGTGCAAAGGACAGACGCACACTTCGAACAGCAGCATTCTTGCTAGGTTTCACGCTACCCACAATGCTGTTTACTAAGAAAGGGGCTCCTGTTCTCTCCCCGGGCTTCATCATTAAGCCTTGAATGTATGATCCTTCTGCCTCAGCCTTCTAGAGTACCTGAATTATGGTAATGTGCCAAGTTTTTGGTATAGAAAGGGAAGCCTTAGCCAAGTATGGTGATACACTTCTGCAATCCCTGCACTGTGGAAGACTGAGATACAAGGATGACTCATTTCAGCCCAGGCCGGGCAATGTAGTGAGACCCTGTCTCAAAATAAAAAACTGAGCTGGGCCTGGTGGTGCACATGTGTAATCCTAACACCCACGAGGCTAAAGCAGGAGAACTGCTATGAGTTCAAGGCCAGTCTGGGCTACATAGTGTGACCCTATCTCAAAAGATCAAAGTAAAAAAATAAAATAAAATGAATTAGGCCAGGCATGGCGGTACATGCTTATAATTTTAGCACTCTGGCAGGCTGAGGCAGAAAGATCATAAAATCCAGCTCAGCCTGAGTAATTTAGCAACTAGTAATGTCCCTGTGTCAAAATTAAAATTTAAAAAAAAAAAGAAAAAACGAGAGAGCGATACCAATGCTGGAGAGAGAATGGAGCATGGGAAGCTCTCATATTTTGCTAGTGAGAATATAAAACAGCACAACAACTTTGAAATAAAGTCTGACAATTTCTTTAAAACCAAACATATACCTATCCTTTGACTTAGCAATTTCACTCCTATGACTTCACCCAGTAAAACAAAAATGTCTGTCCACAAAAACACCTGTACAAAAATATTCAAAGTAAATAGCTCCAAACTATAAGTAGTTCCAGTGACCATGAATAAGAAAATAGACTGACAATTCTTCTGACAGAGTTGAGACAAAATTAAGGACCAAAGAGCTCCAAGTGATTTTATAGATACTATCTTATTTAAGTTTGAGGTAATTCTACAGGTGGGAGATGAGTGACAGGGAGTGGCTTAGCCTGGCTATGAAGAGGGGTATGGGATCTTGGCACTGCCTCTCAGTCTTTCAGGACACCTACGTAGAAGTCCTTGGGTTCCCTCAAGATTTGAGGGCATAAAAGCACATAGATATTGCCAGGCAAGGTGGCACATGCCTGTAATCCCAGCATTTGGGAGGCTGAGGCAGGAGGATGCTGCAAGCTTGAGGCCAGCCTAGGCTACAAAGTGAGTTCAAGGCCGTCTTGAACTATAGAGTGAAACCTTGTCTCACACACAGGCACACATACACAACAGAGATGCCAAGAATGAGCTCATGATGGTGGCTTTCTTCAGGATAGCCTGCCCTGTGTCCTTCAGGTGTACTTTTATCTTGACTTTGATAGGTCCAAGCTCACTCTGTTGAGCTAATTTCTCTCTTACACTTCACTTTTACTTTTTCAAATAAATGTTGTCACCATTTTTTTCTCATTTCATTCAATATGAGAAGAACCTGGAATCCACCACTTAAAGGAGGTATGAGAGCCAAAAACCTGGTGACATTTATTTGGTGAGTTCCTTTTAGAAGGAGACTACCCAGTAACAGTTGAATGGGCATCATGACCATTTTACATAGAAAACATGGGAGAAATTAAAAAACTTGTACAAGGACACAAAGATACTATCTGTATCTATAATGTCTTAGGAACTTACTACATCAATTTTACAGTCATTTTCTCATTGGATTTGCCTATCATTTTTATTTTATACAGAAAGAAATCAAAGCATATGAAAAAAAATCAAGCCCACCTTTTACACTTTTATCTTCTAACTCTTATAACTAAGGCACAATTTGTCAGTGAGTCTATATACTTTTTCTACCAAGACAGAAAAGAGGATCAGATCCTAATGGGTATACCCAGAGTTACACATAATTATTACCAAACTACTTATAATTCTACTGTTTTTCTCTTCTCTAAAAAATGACACTGGAGTGCAAGTTCAAGTAGTATCATAGGAAAAACCTTGAATTTCTCCTAACTCAGTTTACAAAACGCACAAATCATTTATAAATTTTGGTACTTTATATAAAATTAGGAACTAGTGATTTTCCAGTATTAATACTGAAAAAAAAAAAGGACTAATGCAACTCCTGTAGTGCTACACTAACCTCACCATTCGGCTCCTAACCTAATCATCAAAGGTCTTTAAGATATTTATAAATACATATAAGGCTCGGGACATAACTCGGAGGGAGAGTGCTTGTCTAGCATGCACAAGGCCCTGAGTTCAATCCCCAGGGCCACCAAAAAAAAATAAAATAAATAAAATAAAATAAAATAAAATAAAATAAAATAAAATAAAATAAAATAAAATAAAGGAGACAGAGAGAGAATGAATATATGCTCCAAGTTTCTTTTAGGCCCCAAGTTTCTAGGAAGGCCAAGGTTACCAGGTTCTAAAAGATGTTGTGGTGGGTGATAATGACAATATAACTTATAACAGTACAGCCAAGTCACATCACTTTCCTTTCTTCTTTTATTGTTCCAACAACCAGAAAATTTCTATAGAAATTCTGTAAAACTTTTGCTATTTTCTCTATAATACTAGCAGTGATATCTATTCCCTATAGGTATCTATTCCCAGAAATGATTTATAATAAAGTCTTTCTACTGTCTTTGGCCTGACAGCTGACAATTTTAGTTATGATGTGTTCTTCTTTATCACAGTTTCCTTATTCTAATTCCTTCTTTATGGCTCCTATTTATTGTGTTTTTAAGTCCATGATTAACAGACCAAAGGCTCAATATAAATGTATCCAATGTGAAGAAATATTTATTTAATTATTTTTCAGGTTGGACTTAAATTCACTATGTAGCCTAGGCTGGTCTTGAACTCACAGCAATCTTCCTGCCTCAGCCTCCAAGAGTGTTGGGATTACAGGCACGTGTCACTGCACCTAGCACAATATGGTTTTAAGAAACAGAGGCGATTACTTGCTTCACACATTAAATTTTTAGCCAGCTGTGGTGGTACACTCAAGGGGCTAAGGCAGGAGGACTGCAGTGAGTTCAAAGCCAGTCTAGGGTACAAAGTGAGTTAAAGGCCAGCCTGAACTGCAAAGTGAAAAACTCTGTCTCAAGAAGACAAAAAACAGAGCAAAACAAAAAATTTTAATTTTTACTTTATGACAAAACAGTAGAATTTCTATTTATCTACTTATTTTTGAGACATCGTCTCACTATATAGTTCAAGGTGACCTTGAATTCACTAACTATGTGGCATCAAACTCCCAGCAATCTTCCTGCTTCAGCCTCCTGAGAGCTGGGATTATAGGCATGCATCACCATGTTTGGCCTAGAACTTCTTTATAGATCAAATTAGCTGGGGACATACCTTAGTGGCATAGCGCCTACCTGGCAAGCTCAAGGGCCTGAGCTCCATTTCTGGTACCAAAAGAAAAAAAAAAGATCAAACTGTACAGCACTTACATGATGCAATACACATTACCTAAGTAATTTCCACAATGTCTTAAATTTTTAAAAGAAACCCAACAAAAACTATTAATAGCCTCTACTATCATTTCACTTTCCAGGAGTAACCAACAATTTTTGTTAGTCTGTCCAAGTATTTTCTCATATATACCAGATATGTGAAAAACTTTAAATATGGAACTTGAAAAGTGAATCAGAGACATATAATATTGCAACAAGCCCTTAAGTTAAAAGCTGGAAGTATGATGTTAGGTACAACTTACCTGTTTTCCAGATCCGGCATGCTTAGGTTTCTAGCAGCAAAGCACATTTTGAGGGGGATGACTTTCCTGTCTTTGGTGCTGTTCTGGTGTTTTGGAGAACCAGAGTCCTCACTGCCACTAAAGCTTGGTGACTGGGGAGCTGCACCTTCCCATGGCAGATCTGATACTAGAGATGGCTTCTTGATATATGGTGTCACTTCTCGGATAAACTTAACTACAAACAAAAATCAAATAAGGTGGTTAGTATTTTTGTTTCTGTAAAAAATGACAAAAATAAGCACATGTTTATACATGCAAAATCCACAACAAAGGGAAAAAAACAAGGTTCAAAATACAGCCATTTATTTTTTTCTTTTTTCTATTAGTTATTGGATATTGAACCTGCCATCTTTACACTGAACAACACAGGTTCCCCCTGCACACACTATTAAAAAAATTTGATACAGGATCTCACTAAATTGCAAGGCTAGGCTCTAACTTGGGTTGCTCTTGCCTTAGCCTCCTAGAGCGCTGGGATTACAGATCTGTGCTATCTCCTTGAGACAGAGTCAGTGCCACCTGAGACAACACCATGTAACTTTAGACAACTCTTAACACTTAGAAACTTCCTAACATTTCCACTCATTGTTTCTGTGTACTGAAGTCATATAGAAAAAATTTAATCTCTCTTAAACATGAGAGCTTTTTAAACAAATATCTGAAAGATAGATTATAAATCACTGTGTCTTTTTTGTGTTTGAGTCAGGGTCTTCCTACATTATATGGGATGGCCTTGCACTTGCTATTGTAACCTAGGCTAATCTGAATTTATAATCCTCCTGCCTCAACCTCCCAAGTGTGGGATTACAGGTGAAGCCCACCATCTCTACCTGCCCTTTTCTGCCTTTTTCTTATATTAAGCTAAGTATTTCTAGTTTAATTTGATTCACAGAAGTCAACATTCAATAGCTATCTACCAAGTGTCAGGTATTAGGCTAGTTGCTGAGACTATAAAGGCAAGTGAGACATGGATCTTGCCCTTAAGGAATGTCTAACAAAACAGGGAGGACATGTAAACAGATAATTACAGCCCTGAAAAATGTGCAAAAATAAAGTATATTCAAGAGACGCATAATGCAGATTTAACTGATCTCTTTTTCAATTCTTTCCCCCTCTATTGGGTACTCTACCCCTGAGCTATACCTTTTTATTTTAAATTTTGAGAAAGGATCTCATTAAATTTTCCTGGCTGGCCTTGAACTTAGAAATCTGTCTCATCCTCCTGAGCAGTTGAGATTATGGGTATGCAATACTCTATTAATGTGGCCCAAAATTAAAACATAGCTTTAAGTAGATACGAAACGTTTTCTTTTCAGGTTCAATTTTAGGATTCACAAAATACTTCTTAGGGTATGCCTATAATCCCAGCACCTTAGGGGGGGTGAAGCAGAGAGTTACCAAGTTTGAGCTGAGTCTGGGAAATTTAGTGACACTTTGTCTCAAAATAAGAAAAAAAGAGCTAAGGATATAGCTCAGTGTTAAACTCCTGGGTTTAATACCTAGTACTACAAAAAAGAAAAAAACCTTTTTCTTCACTCATGACCGGCACATCATTTTGAGGCATGGTGTTCTTCTTGTTTTTTTTTTTTTTAACTGGTACCGGGGATCCAACTCATGACTGCACGCTTGCAAGGCAGGCGCTTATGCCACCAAGCTAAATCCCCAGTGTCTGGTGCTCTTGTTTTAAAAACTAGATACACTAAGATTAAAAATTTAAATATCATTAAAAATAAAAATAAAGTTGACTATAGATAAATCAGTCATCATCACCTCTGTAACATCGACACACTTAATTAGTTTTGTATCTTCTTTATAAAGGTCATTACAATAGAAACTGGAATTGAAAACTAAAAGGTCGTTGGCAATGCTTATCAATAGCTAGGCCGCCTATTATATGGCATTAGAAGCCTATAAAGTTTTACTAACAGATTAGATCTCAATGATGTATGCTTCTATAAACACAGCTAATAACAATCTTTAAAATAGGTTCTCTGTTGAGCCCAGCACAGGAGACAGGGAGTCCTGGCTCCACGGCCCTTTACAGCTGCCATGGTACAGGGCTGCCGTGGAGCACAGGATGCCCCTTTCCTGGAGCTCAGGAAAGCCTCTGGCTGGGCCTCTGGTACACGCCTGCATTTCAGCCCTCATGGCTTAGATATAGCCGTGAGTCTAACCTCCCAGACGAACAGGCCTTGGGGACGATGAGAAGATATCATAAAATAATGCCTACTTCAGACTCTGCAATTTCCTGTCCTCCATTTCTGGTTCACTTACAGAAAATGCTTACAGCTAAATTTCATTCTGTAAATAGTTTTATACTACATACAAAAGATACCTTCAGTGAATAAGATTTACACGCTTTCCTTTAAGTTCAGAGTACAGAACTCTATAGCCATTTGATGGACTTAACTGATTTAATTTTGATATTGTCAGTCCTCCCTTCCACTCCACCCTCCTTTGAGAATTCTATCGAAAAAGTGTCTAAACAGACATCTTAAGGAATGATTTTTTTCATATAGTACCTTTTCCTTTAATAAGAGCCAGAAAGAATTTGGGAGCAAGGAGGGATGACAGTAATACTTTAGTCCCTTTTATCTATTTCCCTCCTCCACGCTCTGTCCTGGGGATTGAACCTGACCTTCTGGTGTGTTACACTGAGCTATATCCCCAGCCCATTTTTATTTTGAGACAGGGTCCCAGTCTAGGTTTGAATCGGTGATCCTCTTGCCTCAGCCTCCCAGAGTGCTGGGATTACAGGTGTGTGCCACCATGAGCTCCCCCTTTTCTTGTTATGCAATACTATCTTACTGAACACAACAGAAACCTGAAGCTCAGAGTTTTGATGAGTTATATGGGCCAAATGGGTACAAATATACAAACTTCTTGACTTTGTAGTCATTTTTTAAACTTTGGGGGGGGGCGAGGGATTTAGCTTAGCGGCATAAGCAACTGCCTTGCAAGCACGTGGTCGTGAGTTTGATCCCCGGTACCGATAAAAAAAAAAACCTTTTTTTAAAACTTTGTAACCATTTGGCATAATTATAATTTATCTTTGTGGAGAAGTATTTTTTTAATCTGTTTTATTAATGCATTATACAGAAAAGCAAAATTTGTGATTTGAGAAAAAAAAAATCAGTGTTAAACAGACCACTTGAAAATGGAATGTGCATCGACTCACTTGAGCATGTTAACAAACAAACCCAGAGGTTTCCAATTCTTTTGTTATATGAGCCAGCCAGAGTAACCAGTGAGTGGAGCTGTCAGGTGATGTGAAAAAGGGCATGTGCCATTTAATGGAAACAGAATTTGCTACCAGGCGCAGCTGACAGCTGCTCTGTAGACACCTGGACTCTTTGTTGCTACATCTTATTTTCAGGACAAAGCACTCAGGAGGCAAGGAAAGAGGATCACTGTGAGTTCAAGGCCAGCCTGCACTGCCTAGTGAGTTCAAGGCCAGCCTGCACTACACAGTGAGACACTGTTTCAACAACAAAGCAAAACAAAAGCTTAAATATTATACATGTTAAATAAAATGCTTTCTGGCTAAGGATGTAGCTCAGTGGTACAACTTTTACCTAGCACTCACAGGTCTCTGGGCTCAATCCCTAGCACTGAAAAACAAAAACAACCCTGTTAAATTTTCTTGGCTGGCTGTTGTGGTACACATCTGTAATCTCAACACTCAGGGTCAGGAATTTGGGGCCAGCCTGGGCTAACGAGAGATCCGGTCTCAACAAAGCAAAACAAAACAAAACTCCTATGTCCTCTCTCTCTCTCTGGTGGTGGTGGTACTGGAGATTGAACTCACAGCAGTCCATTTTCTGAGACAGGGTCTCGCTAAGTTGTTAAATTGCTCAGGCTGGGTTTGTACTGGTGATCCTCTGCCTCAACCTCCCGGGGTGCTAGGATTACAGCTGTGCACCTTCATGCCAGCTCTATAGTTTCTTTATTAACTCCACTTATAGACAAGAAACAGAGGACCTTGCTCAAAAGTGCGTTGCTGCTGCCTGGTGTTATGACAGTAGAATCATCACACATAACCTCTGTTAGCAATTCTGTATAAGGTGGTGTACACTAAAAGTTAAATAGTAATACAATGCCTTAATACATTTTAAGTTAGCTCTAACATTATAAAGAAAATAATTGATAAAATGTTAAAGCAAATGGTGTAAAATTATATATGTAGTAGAATTCAGTTATATAAAAAATAAAGAAAGGAGGCCAACACATTTGGGACCCCTCCTGTCTCTCAGGAGCTATTCCTATTCCCCATTCCTTTTCTCCAGTAAATTTTCCTACTCTTAAAAAAAAAAAGAAAAGAAAAATGAGAAGAGGAAAACTATATATAAGAAATAAGACTGGAAAGAAACTCCTTGGGGTGATAGGCCTTGGCTAATTTTCTTTTCTTTTTTTTTCTACTTTTAAGCATTTTTTAAATATTCCATTTAAAAAGAATATTAGTATTAAAATAGGACTAGAAATGTAACGCAATGCTTAACCTAGTGTGTACAAGACCCTGGGGTTCAATTCTTAGCACTGAAAAAGAAGTTTTGCATTTGAATAGGTAATATGAGCATCACTTAATTGTAATGCTTTGGATCACAGGAGTTTTGGATTTTTTTTTTTTTTGTGGTGACAGGGTCTTGCTATAGTTCACACTGGCCTTGAACTCACTATATAATCCTGGCTGACCTCGGACTTACAGTAATCTTTCTGCCTCAGCTGCCTTAGTTAGCATTGGGATCACAGGCGAGTACCACCACATTCAGTGTTGGACTTTAGAATATTTGCATACACATGAGATATTTTGGGGATGACACCCAAGTCTGAACACGAAATTCATTTATGTTTCATATATAAGTTACTTCTCATGCATGTTAAGTAAGAGTTCTACTACTTAGCCATATCTCTAGCCCCTGAAGGTAATCTAGACAATAGTTTTAGTGTTCTTGCATGTTTTCACTGTCACATGAGGTTAGATGTGGGATTTTCCACTTGTGGTGTCTGTACGTGCCTGTACTCAAGAAGTTTTGGATGTTGAGTGTTTTAGATTTTTGTATGAGGGATGATCAATCTATGTGTATACAAAGCAAAACTCAAAAGAAGATAATAAAGGGTTTTACAATAAAAGCTGAAACGATTGCTAGCTGCCCAGTTTTCATCCCTGAAAGCAATCATTGTGTAATCTTTCAGAGAGATGTTAGATATGCTAAGAATTTGTATAGACACATGCTGTGTGAATATATATACATATATACAGTCTAATATATATTTCAAAGAGTATATTATGCTTACTGTTCTCCTTTGTTTTTTATATTAATAGTAATGTTTTTCTTCTCCTGCTCCTGTACTTTTCCTCTTTGGTTACAATCTTTTTGTCTGCCTTTTGTTTTTTTGAGACAGGTTTCACTATGTAGTTCAGACTGCCCTTGAACTCACTTTGTGGCTCAGGCTCACCTCAAACTTGCAGTTATCCTCCTGCCTCAGCCTTCCAACTGCTGGGATTACAGGTACTCATGTATCACCATGCCTGGCACTTTGGTGGTAATCTTTTATGACCAGCTGACAGCTCTATAGCATGATGTGGTAATGGAGACACCTTTGGAATCAGATATAGTTCAAATTCTAACTATATTTGTTACTTTAAAACTATGTGAACACATTTGGCTGTTATGAGGTCTTCATCCTCAAAGGAGTAACATTAAACCAGCAAAAAGTTTTTGTCAGGAATAACACTAAACATCCAAAAAATAGTAGGTTCCTTTCTTTTTCTTTCCTTGACTTAGCTAAAAAAAATAATTGTAATCAGTACAAGGGGATGAAGCTATTTTCTTGTAAGTTATTAAATAAGATCTGCTGAAATTAAGCATACTAGAAAACAATATTTTGCTTCTCCCTATATAGTTCAGGCTGGTCTTGAACTCACTATGTAGTGCAGGCTGACCTTGAACTTGCAGCAATCCTCCTGCCTCAGCTCCCCATGTGCTGGCATTACAGGTAAGTGCCACCATGACCAGCCAAAAATATAGCTCTAATGGTAGCACTTAGATCCAGTGTATGTGTACAGACATGTGCTTTCTCTGCATAGTTATGTTGCCTGTTTTTCTGGGTGGAGAGAGTAAAAGCAGTCTCAAGTCACTGAGGAGATTTTTCATCCTACAAAAGTGAGCACAGATGCAGCCAGTATATCCTTTGAGCTGGCTGACTCAGGCATTTTAATACACATTTTGCTTTGTGCTTCCAAGAGAGGATTAGATCACAAGAACTTGGCAGAAATTCCTAAGGTTTCCAGTCACTGCCAACTGTGGAGACATACTTTTCAAACAGTTAAGGCACTACACAAGAATTGGGCTACCAACCTGAGGAAAATACATTCTAAATCACTCTTTTTGTGGAGACAGTCTCACTATGAACCCCAGGCTGGTCTCAAACTCTGCAACTCAGCCTCCTAAGCAGTAAGACTACAGGTGTGCAACACTATGCCACGGCTCCTAAAATGAGTACTCTTAAACATTACAATGACTATGAAAGAAACCTACTGATCTATGCAGAAGTCCAGCCAGTCAATATTAGCAATCAATATTCAATCAACAGTATCATCTCTGAACTGATTACCACACATATATTTAAACGAAAGTACATACAAACCACCTATGAATCACCTTACTAAAAGTTCATCTATGTTGAGGACCATGCAGCCCCCATCTCATTAAACAATCATATGGCTGAGAAAAT
>PVJX010025566.1:16734-26858 GCA_004027295.1 Dolichotis patagonum | reverse complement strand
CAGGGCCAGGGGTTTAGCTCAGTGGCATAAGTGCCTGCTTGGCAAACTCGAGAACATGAGTTCAATCCCTGGTACAAAAAAAAAAAAAATTAACAAGTGATAAAAGGTATTTGAACAGAATCCAGTTTGGAAGAATAACCAGATGCTGCCCCTGCATGTCAAAGAGGGCGGTTTCTACTCAAGCACGCACAGGGGGTTGAGAACACAGTCTTATTTGGCAGTGACATTCACTTACGCATTGCCACCTCTCCAGGAATCTGCTCCCTTGAGCCACAAGGGATGGTCCCCGGGATGCTGCAGGCATCCTCAGGCCGGTCACCAGAAACCCTCCCGAGTGGGGGCCTCTGCTCTGGCCTCTGCGCAAAGCTTCCTGGGTGTTCCTACACTTCCACCTCAGGACAACCCGATGAGCTGGGCCCTGCCTGCCCGTTCTAGGGAGGAGGAGGCTCTGAGAGGGTAGGGCCTGGTCCCAGGTGATGGGGACCTTGATGGAGCCAGGGTGGGGGTGCTCTTAGCTGAGCTTTTCCACTCCCCTCCTTCAACTCAGGGCCTGGTAGCTGTTCTGCCCTCCCTCATCTCCCCCTAAACTGTCTGCACCCCCAGGGCAGGGCTGGCCCCCTACCTCAAGGCTGTGGATGCGGCCTTCCAAGTCATCCAGTGGCGCCTTGCGGTTCAGTGGAGTCCGGACCCAGGCCAGGACCTGCTTCTCTGTCTGTCCCAGGTCCCCATCCAGCTGGGTCATCTGTGTCAGCAGCTTCTGGGCCTGCGGGTTGGCTGGGGCTGAGCCAGCTGGAGCTGGGGCAGAAGAGCTGGTGAGGGCTCAGGCCTGCAGTGCACCCTCCCAGATTCTCACAGCAGGGGTTGGGCAGGGCCTGGCCCATGGAGCAACAGCACCAAAGACTTGCCAGCCCAGCAGCTGGAGCACCTGAGCAGACATCCCTAAGCCAGGCCCACCTCCTGGGCCACCTATCACAGTCCCCGGAAGTGGTGTAGGAAGCTAGGTCCTCACTCCCCACTGAACCCAGGTACCCTGCTGTTCTGGGCGTGAGGGCTCCACTCGACTGGCCTTCAGGTGGCTCTGCACTGTGGCCACTTTCTGTTTCAGGGCCTGCAGCTCTGTGGCCAGCCTGGAATAAGATCAGAGAAGGACGTCCCCCCTCGTTCCTTCTGTAGTCACTATGCCAGGGGATATGCATTTGGGCAGGGGGCTATGGGCAGTGGTCCTGGGTGCCACAACCCTTGGTCCAGTCCACAACCTGCCTCCTGCCCCCAAGTATCCCCGGGGAGACCCACCTGGAGGCCTGAGCCACGGCTTTGGGGTCTGGTGCAGGGATGCAGAAGCAAGTGGCTGGGGCAGTCTTGGTCTCTCCGCTGGGGCCCCGCACAACCCACGTGTGTGGGTCAGTGTTGTCCATCAGCGTACAGCGCTCTCCCCGCAGCAGCTGCACCTGGACAGATGGAAGGGGCTCGTGTCAGCTCGGGCAGGGGAAGGAGTAGCACAGAGGGAGGGACAGAGCGGGGTGAGGGCTGGGGTTGGGAGACCCCAATGAGGCCCCACGGGACAGGGAAGGCAGAGCTTGTACTTCTCCTGAGTCCCAGTCACAGATGCTGTCCACACGCAGGGGCTGCTGCAGCTGGTTCCTGCGCTGGGGCAGAGGGGCCACCTCCTGGCTCCGCTGCTGCAGGTCCCCAATGGTTCTCTCAGCCCCTGCCAGCTGCTTCTTCTCTGCCTGCAGGGGACGAGGCAAAGGGCGCTCAGGCCAGGCTGCACGGGAGACCACCTGCCTCGTATCTGCCTCCCAAGAGGGCAAGGGCCTGGCCTTCATTGAGAGAGGTTTCTGAGTCAGCAAATGGAAAGAGCCCCTGCCTGGGGGCCTGGTGGGCAGATCTGTGGGTTGGGTGCAGGCTGGAGGGGCCTCAGAGCTTTCCCAGGCCGCCCTTGTCATGCTACATAGGAGGAAACTGAGGTCCACTGGCAACTGGGAAGCCGTCTACTCCTCCATGTCAGGATTTGGGGCAGGACTAGGGTCCTAGGTAGGCAGAGGAGAGGTGCAGGAAGACAAGCGGCCCGATTCCCAGAAGTGAGTGCAGAGGGCCTGAGGGGCTGCCTCACCTCCAGCTGTTGCAGCAGTTCTGTGACAGTGCCAGCAGGGCCCCCAGACACAGGATTGTACTTGGTGTCCAAATTGGAACTGAGCTTTGCCAGAGTCTGGCTGACTGCATCGGCCTCTTCCTGGAACTGAGGTCACTGGGTGGTCAGAGGTAGAACCAGGAGGCTCTTGCTGCCCATTGCCCCTGCAGACCAGCTCAACGCAGACGCAAGCCTAAGGGCAACCCGAGCTAACCCTGAACCAGGCTAGAGCGCAGCCAGCTGAACAGAACCCGGTGACATCTGCCAGGGCAGTGGGACCTTCTTCAATGGCATGGGCTGCCAGTGGGAGCTTTGGATTCACTGAACTTAGGTCTTCAGTATGTCACACACTTGGGTTTGTCTTTCCTGCACAGTGGGGTCCCCTTGCCGGCCTCCTTCCAGCCCCTGCAGTCCTCACTGGGGCAGGGGTAGGGAAGACTGGGCTGTGCTCGTTCCAGCTGCAGAGAAGCCAGGAGGAGTGTGTTTGAAGAAGCAATCACAGGCCAGGGGGCTGCACACCTGTAATCCCAGCTCCTCCGGAGGCTGAGACAGGAAGCTGGCAAGTTTGAGACCAGCCTGGGCAACGTAGTGAGATACTGTCTCAAACTATAAACAGGGCGGAGCTGTGGCTCAGAGGTAGAGTGCTTGTTTAGTAAGTGCAAGGCCCTGGGTTCAATCCCAGTATAAAAGGAAAGAAGGGAAGAAGGAAGGAAGGATGGGAGGGGAGGAGGAAGGACACAGGAAATGTGTGGTTGGGAAAATACCGTGTAATTACTCCCAGTGAGCTCCTTTGTGTTTGTCAAAAGTGTCTGAAACCCTTGGGGGGAATTACAGTTATAAAGGGAATCTAATTGCCTAGTATATCAGTATTTCTCAGCCCTTTTTCATTGTTCTCTCCCTACATAGACTTTTTAGATACTTTTTCTCCTGTAATTCCCCCACCATTTCCAGAACATTTCCTCCCCAGGTTCTGGGTACGTTTTTCTGTTTTGAGACAGGGTCTCGCTACACAGCCCTGGCTGGCCTTGGACTCCTACCCATCCTCCTGCCTCGGCTCCCTGAGTGCAGGGGTTACAGGCGCGTGCCACCACACCCAGCCTGAACCCAAGACTTTTGCACTGAGCTGCATCCCAAACATTTTTTTTTAGACGTGGAGGGTCTGGCTAGGCTGCTAAATTGTCCAGCCAGGGCTTGAGTTTGTGATCTTCCTGCCTCAGCCTCCCAGAAGGCTGCGATTACAGGTGTGCATCACCATGGCCAGCTCAGCTCTTTTCAGAGGCCCACGATGGTAGGTGTCCTGTACACGCTCCGGGCACCTGTGCATGCCACCCGGGGACCGCCAGGCCCCCAGCACTCTGGCCGCAGGCTCACCCTGCGGTAGTCTTCCACGTGCTGCAGGTGGCTCTCCTGGCAGATGCACAGATTCAGGAAATTCTGCCACTCCATCTTCAGGGCCTCCTGATGCACCTGCGAAGTGCAGCGCCCAGCGCTCACGCCACGCCCCTCTAGCCCTCGGATTGGCTGGCTCTGGGGCGGGGCGGGACCTGCGCACCTGGATGGGCCCCACGGCCGGGTGGCCCAGCTCCACCATGCGCTCGCCAGCGTCCTCCAGCTTGTTCACGCTCTGCTCCTGGCCCAGCAGCTCATACTGCTTGAAGTGCTGCGGCGAGTGGGGACAGAGTGGCGGTCAGCACCACGCTGGCGCTGGCCACCCCGCCGCCTGGCCGCTCTCACTGACCTCGTACTCGAGCCTCAGGCCCGCGGGGTCGGCCATGAGGTCGCTCCAGTCCTGCTGCAGGATGCGGCGCTGCTGCTCGGCCAAGGTGCTCAGCTGCCGCGTGCAGGCCTGCAGGTGCGTGTATAGGCTGCCCAGGCTCTGCTTGCGCCAGGAGGCCGCCTCCTGTGCTCGGACCCGGGGCCGGCAGGGGAGAAAAGGGGAAGGGTGGGAGAGGCGCCGATCAGATGCCACCAAAGATCCAGGTGGGCAGGCGCCCTCCAGCCTGCACCCGGCCCCCTCCTCTCCTCCTGCTCACCAGTAGGTCTCTGTATTGGCCTCGGACGTTGGCCGCATCCTACCTCGACCAGGAGAGAAACAGGATCAATGAGAGGTGGGGTGCAGGGAGTTGGCAGCCTACATCTGGCCAGCTGTGCCCCCTCCCCGGCGGTCCAGCCCAAGCGTAGTGGGAGGAAGGGGTCTGGGGCCGGAGTGGACTCACGCACCGGCCCCACAAGGCTTCGCAGCTGCTGCCCGTAGGCCTCGATCTCCCTCTGCAGGATATTGTGCTCAGCTACCTGCTGCTCCAGCTCCGCTATGCCTGGCCCGTACTGGCCCTCGCTGACCTGCTTCTGCAGAAGAATAGGCTGCTCAGCCCCAACTGCAGGACTGGGCAGGGGCCCAGAGGTGCCTACCGTGCCTCCCTGTCCCCCCTGCACCCTCAGCAGTCCTGTCAGGAGAAGCCCAGCAGGCCAGGTGAGCAGGCCTCCTCTCCACCACCATCTTTCATTGTGAGCACAGTACCTCTGCTGGGGGAGCATCAAAGCCCAGACCCTTGCCTCAACATCAGGGTGTCCCATGAGCCAACTGTACCCAAGGCCCAGAAAAACCAACATCCCATCACTCTCTAGGCCTCCCCAAAGGGACCACGGTTCCTTTCTTCTGGAATGTTCTCCCGGCTTCACTCTGACCCAGCCAAGGCCGCACCTCCCACGTGCCTCCCCTGCAGGAAGCCTTCCCTCACTGCCCACCTGCCCCCTGCTCCCATCCTAGCCCCTGCCCCAGCCCCAGGGCTGGAGCCAGGCCCGGGGTAAGTGCTGTGCTGCTGGCCTGCTCCCTGACTGTACCAGCTGTGACTGAGCCTGCCCGTTATGTGCTCCTGACCTGTTTCTGCTCCAGCACGCGGGCCCAGTCGACCCGGGGCCCCACGTCCGGCGGCAGCACCATCTTCTCATACAGGGCTCGGTACTCGGCGCACTCCTGGGTCACCCTCTCGTGCAGCTGCTTGATGCTGCCAGGGGATTGACCTGAGGGTCAGGGTGGACCTCCCGGGACCTCCGTGCCTCCATCCTGCGCCCCCGCCCACTTACTCCTTCTCAATCTCCTCAGCCTGCGGGTGCCGGAGGCGCCTGGCCTTGTCCACATCCAGGAAGAGATCTTTGAGCAGCACCTCGGCCTCCTTCAGGTTGCGACCAGTCTCCTGCTGGTGCTGCAGAGCCTGGCTCTGCTCACTGCTCAGCCGGTCCTGGGGGAAGGGACACCGAGGCTCAGGCCCCACATCCTCCCTAAGTGCTGCTGCCGCCAGCTCCAGCCCAGCCCACCACAGGCCTGTGAGGCCCAGGGCTCGGCGGCGTCTGTGAGGCAGGCAGCAAGGATGCGAGGGAAGTCCACGCTTTCTGCCCCAACACAGGGAGTGCAACAGAGCAGAGAAGGAAGGTCAAGCTCTCTGCCACCATGCATGGGGAGCAGACAAGGAAGAACCGGGGTGATTGTCCCCTTGTTGTAGTACCGTGGACATCCAGACACAACACTGGCCTCCCATGCCACCTGGCCAGTCCTTGCTGCCTGGGCCTCACCTGCTGCAGCCTCTTCTGTGTCTCCAGGATGTCCCTCTCCACCTGGTCAGCATTGGCTTGCATGCGGGAGATAAGCAAGGCCAGCTCCTGTGTGGCAGCCCTGGCGGGTGGCAGGGCACAGAGAGTCACACGGGGAAAGGCCCTTCTGTGCCCCACCCAGGCGGGTCCCCTCCCACCCACAACCAGGCTGCCTGCCCTGGAGGGAGGTGGCCTTGGCCTGGGGGACTCCCGGATACTCAGCCTTGGGACTGGGGTTCAGGAAGTGAGCCTCCCGGGTTGGGTCATGGGGTGGCATAGGTGGCCCTGGGCACCCAGCCTCAGCCAGCTGGCTCGGCAGTGGGTCCCACCCTGACCAGCTGCTCTGCTTCCTCAGGCTGGCAGGTGGGTGACCCAGGAGCCAGTGAATCAACAGCTCAGTCACCAATGGCTGAGCCTGCTTGCTGGCTGGGCCCAGGAGGGGCAGTAAAACTGCCAGGGACAGGGAGCAGTGGAATGGCCCCCTGCCCCAGAGCTGTCTCCTTCACCCTCAGATGGCTTTGCCTTTGTCAAGCCACAGTCTCAGAGCACGAATCAAAAGATGGTTTGGTGCCAGCTGTGGTGGTGCACACCAGTAATCCCAATACTCAGGAGGCTGAGGCAGGAGGATTGCCTCAAGTCTGAGGCCAGCCTGGGCTGCCTAGCAAAACTCTGTCTCAAAATACAAAAAACAGAGGGAGTACCCCATTATTCAGATTCAGGGATCTGAAGCCCAGATGGGGGCCTGACTTGCTCTGGGTTACACGGGGACGGAGGTGAGCCTGTTGCTGCTTGAGCCATAAGGACTCTTTTTCCCTAGGGAGTGCTTGCTATCTGTCACTCTCTGAGGGTCGAGGGGGCCATGCAGACCTAAAAAAGGCAAAGTGGTCCAAGCCTGAGGAGCATGGTGTACTGTAGGGGTCACGGTTCTAGGAGAGTGGAGGCCTTCAAGGAGCTGTAAACTGGGGTCAAATTTCAGGGTCCCCGGGTGGAGGCCAATGTCAGTGCAGACACAGCAGTCTGGAAAGACTGTGGTCCAGAGTCCTGGGTTTGGTCCTTCTCTGTCGCTGCTGCTGTGTAAGCCCAGAAAAATCAGACACATCTCTGTGCCTAAGGTTTCTTTAGTTATAAAATGGGGCTTGGTTTATCTTGGTTTTTTGAGACAAGGTCTCACTTTGTAGTCTAGGCTTGCCTTGAACTATGTAGTCCAGGTTGGCCTCAAACTCAGCGATCCTCCCGCCTCAGCCTCCAAGAATGCTGGGATAACAGGTGTTTAATAGTATCTTCCCCAGAGCCCATTGGAAGCCTCAGGTGCAGAATTAGTGCTCAGCACTTGTTAGCTTATTCTGCAGAGGGTAAGCACCTTGAAGCCAGGGCCCAGTGGTTCTGTTTCCGGCGGCGGTATCTCCAGATCCAGGGAGCACCGCACCCCCCCCCACTGTGCGTGCTCAGTGAGTGTGTGTGCGTTACACACGGGGAAGCAGGAGCCTTCTCTTGGGGTGCTGTGGCTGGAGCTGCCCCAGGCTGGCACACACAGCAGCCTGCCTGTGACCCTGTCCTCTGGTCTGGCCTCACAGAGGGCTGCTCCTACCCAGAGCTGTACCTGTGCTCTGGGCCAGACTCAGGTGACCAGGGGAGGACGGGTCACTCCAGTGAGAGTCTTAACTGCTGACTTTCCCGTCTCCCCAGAAACCGAGCCTGTGTGGCACCCTGATCCCTATCGGGGTAATGGGCACCCCACCCCAGCCTTTCATCTCTGCTGTTATCTTGACACCCTGACACTCTGACACCCCGGGGTAGGGTGGGCAGCCACCTTCTCCTGCCGAGAGGCCGAAGGCCTAAGGGGGAAGAAGGCAGCCTGGTCTGTGTGCAGAGGGAGCCACGGCACCCCCTCTATACCCCAGTAGAAAGGAACCCCAGCTCTTTCACCGTTCACCCCAGGCCAGGATGAGAACCTGGGAAAACTGCAGCCATGCTTGGGGTAGGAGGCAGCAGGGCCCTAGCGGCCACCTCCCTCTCGACTTTCACCTCCTGGGCCTGCCCACCTTCACCCAGACCCGAAGATCGTCCCAGCCAAGTGGAGCGCTGGGAGCAGAGCCCTGGACAAGAGCCAGGCCCCGGGCCTCCTGGCCTCTCCCCCAACCTCCCCTGCAGGGCGGCCTCCAGGAGTGGCCCTCAGGAGCCATGGCCATCACCAGCTTCCTGCCAGGGCTGCAGTGCAGCCTGGGCCAGAGGCTCCTGAGGTGGGAGAGCATCCACCCTGAGGCCCTTTGGCTTGGGGATACCCAGTGCCTGTCTCAGGTGCCACCTCCAGGTAACTGGGACGCCTGGGTCCCTGCCCCACCCAGACCCCAGCTCCTCAATCCCCTGGCACCCGCTCACCGGCTGTGCTTGCTGGGGGAGCCTTTGGGGGATCCTTTGGCTGGAGAGCCCTTGGGGGATCCCTTGGGCCAGGAGTCCTTGGAGGACCCCTTCCCTTGGGAGCCTTTGCTCAGCCCCTTGAACATGGTGGTAAAGGCAGGTGCTGGCTCAGGCTGGGCTCCCGCGGGGCAGGAGGGCAGCAGGCGGCGTGCGTGCGTCCTCAGCGGCTGCCTGGCCAGGCTGTGGTGCTGCAGGGCTGCCAGGGGAAGGCAGTTTCTGCAAGGCCCCTCCCTGCAGGTGAGGGCTCCCAGCCTGGGCCTGACAGCTGCGCATGCCCCACTGTGCTGCATAACCAGTCTGGGAGGAAAGGGCACAGCCCAGAGGCGGGGCGCCTAGCAACTGACTGACTCCCACAGAGGCCTGGACCTGCTGCACCCTCATGCCCAGGAGGAGTGCTCAGACCCCACCCAGACGGATGGGGAAATAGCTGGGCGGGAGGGATGGCAGGCACAGGAGGACAAGCAGGCGCAGGCTCCTGGAGAGGCCCTGCCCTGGAGCTCAGCACAGAGGCCCTGCTATCAGGCTGGTCCCCACCCATGAGAGCTGCTGGGAAAGGTGTGGCCCAGGGCCTGCTCTCTGCTCCCATGGGGCCGCTGGGGGACATTCACAACTGCCTTTTTAAAAAAATCAGTATTTTATTTATTTATTTTTTTAAATCCATTTTATTTCAAGGAAAAACAAAAGGAGAAGAAGAAAAGAAAGAAAGAAGAAGAAGAAGAAGAAGAAGAAGAAGAAAGATATGGGTCTAATTTTAATCTTTGGCATGTGTACAGCCAGTTTTTCTAGCATTATTTATTTATATATTTATTGGTGCTGGGGATCGAACTTATGAACTTGTGTTTGCCAAGCAGGCACTTATGCTCCAGCACCATTTATTAAAGAGGCTATCTTTCTTCCAGTGAATGTGTTTGACACCTTTATCAGAGATAAGGTGGCTTAGTGTGTCTGCAGTTGTTTCTGCATCTTCTAATCTGTTCCACTGATCTTTGGATCTGCTTTTTTTTTTTTCCAGTACCACACTGTTTTTATCACAGTAGCTTTATAGTATAATTTCAAATCAGGGATGGTGATGCCCCCTGTCTTGTTTTTGTTGCCCAGGATTGCCTTTGCTATTCTACATCTTTTTTTTTTTTTTTAATCAGTACTGGGGATTGAACTTACAACCATGCACTTGCAAGGCAGGTGCTTATACTGCTGAGCTAAATCCCCAGCCCTTTTCTTGTTCCAGATGAATTTTAGGATTGTTTTCTCTAATTCTGTGAGATATACTATTGGCATTTTGATTGGGATTGCATTGAATCTGTATAACAGTTTTGGAAATATGACCATTTTCACTAGATTAGTTCTTCCTACCCAAGAGCATGAGATATCTCTCCATTTTCTTTTAATCTCCTTTTTCAGTGTAGAGGTCTTTTACATCCTTTGTTAGATTGATTCCTAGGTATTTCATTTTTTTGGATGTTATTTTTGTTATTCACGTACAAGAAAGCTATTGATTTTCAAGTATTGACTTTGTATCCAGCTATGTTACTGGATTTGCTATTTATTTATTTATTTAGTACCAGGGTCAAACTCAGGACCTTGTGCCTGCCGGGCAGGTGCTTATGCCATGGAGCTATATCCAACCCTGGATGTGCATATTAAATCTAGTAGTCTTTTGGTGGAGTTTTTGTGGTTCTCTAAGTAGAGTACCATGTCATCTGCAAATAATGATTGTGTGACTTCTTCTTTTCCTATCTTTATTCCTTTTATTTCTTTCTCTTGTCTAATTGCTTCAGCTAGAATTTTCAGAAGTATGTTGAATAAAAGTGGAGACAGTGGACATCCTGTTTTGTTTTGTTTGTTTGTTTTTGAGACAGGGCTTCACTACAGTTTGGGCTGGCCTTGAACTTACTTTGTAGCCTAGGGTGGCCTTGAACTCCATAGTGATCCTCCTGCCTCAGCCTCCCAAATGCTGGGATCATTCTCTCTCTCTCTCTCTCTCTCT
>PVJX010025566.1:0-16634 GCA_004027295.1 Dolichotis patagonum | reverse complement strand
TTTGCCAGGCAGGCGCTTATGCCGCTGAGCTAAATCCCCGGCTGGGGAGGAATTCTTGTATCTCATTTATTTTTCATTTTTGAGAGAAGGTCTCACTGAGTTGCTAAATTGTCCATGCTGGGCTCAAACTTGCCATCTTCCTGCCTCAGCCTCCAGAGTAGCAGAGATTACAGGTGTGTGCCATGATGCCTAGCAGCCACCTCAAACTACCAGAGCCTCAGGGTCTAGAGGAAGGGGCTGACTCCCTCTCCCTCAATCCTTCCGGGCACTCAGCAGCCCAGCTCCAAAGTTCTCTCTACACACATAGTCACCCGTGGACTCATTCTTCTGAGAACGACACAGTTTTGGGGGAAAGAGGGCTGGAAGGAGAGCAAGTGGAGGGGACATGGTCACACTGGGACATCTTCCAGGCCTAGGACAGAACACAGCCAGGCCTACGGGAAAGGTGCCAGCAGACCGGGGAGATGGAGCCTAAGTCACGTACCCCAGTGGGACCGAAGAGGCCTCAGGGACAAGCCGCCGACTTTGGTGGCCCAGGAGTCCCCCTTTCCTGAGGAGAGGGGCTGACAGTGGCAGTGGGTAGGGAGGGCCACAGGAGGCTTTGCCCAAAGAAGCAGCAACAGGAAACAAGGCAGCCCAGGATGGCCTCTGTTCCTGGCTAAGCAAGATTGGTGACATGGTGCTGGAGAGGAGAGGCTTCCCAAAGGTGGTGGCCATGGGAGGTAGGTGTGATGGGGACAGGGAGGTCTGGACCCCAGTTGAAGTCTAGACCCTGGGAGCTTTGCCCCCTGGCTGCAGGAGGCCTCCTGGAAATACACATGTGCTCCCAGGGCTCTCCCACAGCCCAGAGACCCGGGGCTAACTGATTCACTGCAAGAAAAACAAGACCTTGCTCCCTGCATGACGGTCAGCTGCCAGGTCACACTGGACGGCTGGCTCCCAGATGAGGGCGGCCTGGCTATGGCCAGAGCAGTCTGGGCTGTGAGGTGACTCAGCACTGTGCTCCTGCCCACGTGGCAGGGACCCTTGGATAGGGACAAAAAGAGGGGTGTTGTCTTGTGTTTCGTCTTCCGTCCTTGGTACAGTGAAGAATATCCCGTCCATTTAGAAGCCTGGGATGGGACCGTCACTCTGCCGAGGCCCCAGATGTCCCACAGGCTCATCACGAGCCCTGGTGCATGCGGCTGTGGAGCATCTCAGGTTGCCTGGACCAAACTGAGATGCATTTTATGTGTTAGATTCACACAGGATGTGAAAGACTTGCTTACTTTCAAAGATGTAAAATGTCTCATTATTCATTTTTATATTGATATCTTGGGTACCTCGATGTGGAGGACCACCTGGACTCTCCTTGAACAGAGAGCAGTTACCTCCACCATGGCTAAACCTGGCCCTCTCCATGCACTGATATGTGCAGAGCTGGCCAGGCCATTGCCTTTTCCCTTCAACTGCCTCTAAGCAATGTAAATAGATAGGGCGGGCTGAGATGTTGAGGCGTAACCTCTGAAGCTAGGTGACAGTTGGTTTCCCTGCCTCCTGACTCCCCAAAACATGGCTGAGCTGGCAGAATGAAAAGACACCGCTCCAGGGCTGTCAACTGGGTGACTTCCCAGGGCACAAAAGTTTGCACGGCAGAGCTGAGGCACCACCCCCAGGTTAAATGCTGCCCCAGTTGTGTTATGCAGATCGGCCTGTCTGCACACCCTTCTCTCTGCATATGCAGAGGGGCTTTCGGGTCTCCCACCCAGCCCAGCTCACAGCACTCACTTATTTCCTGCCCTTCTCACAGCCACTCATCCTCACACCAGTCCTTCTTCACAAATTAATAAAATCCAGGTTGGGCCCTGGGTCGAGGCCTTTGTTCCCAGTGAACCTTCATCCTGGCTGCCCCCTTGGCTCCCCATAACTATAAATGTCTTACTGTTTTTTTTTTTTTTTTTTTGGTACCAGGGATCGAACTCACGACCTAGTGCTTGCCAGGCAGGCGCTTAAGCCACTGAGCTAAATCCCCAGCCCGTCTTACTGTTTTTATTCTCACTGTGGGTTGCACTGGAAGTGGTAGATTGGGATTAATTTATTGAAATTCCAATAACTTTTCCATAGGATTACAAATATCAACTTCCCAGGTGGAGACAAAACCATGAGGGCTCTTTACACCTTAAGATATAGGAAATAGGGAAGAGCACATCAAGAAGCTAGTTTGCTGAGCATGGTGGCACACACCTGTCATCCCAGCACTTGGGAGGCTGAGGCAGGAAGAACACAGCAAGTTCAAGGGCAGCCTGGGCTACAAAGTGAGCTCAAGGCCAGCCTGAATTACACAGCAAGACCCTGTCTCAAAAAGACCAGAAAAAAAAAAAAAAAAAGAGGATGCTAGTTTGGTCTCCCCATAAGCCACGCAAAGCAGGTGGGGCCAAGGAAGAGAAACCGGATTGCTTTTCCCAAGAGCCACCTGGCTGTGAGCTGAGAATCAAGACCCCCACACCCACCCCAACCCTCACCAACCAACCACTGGTTCTGCGGACAGGCTGAGCTGATGGCAACTGATACATAAAATCGATTAAATACTCGTACTGTTTGATTGACTTTGCAGGACTAAGGCTGGTCGTCTGAGCATCTATTAGGAGGATGACAGTATACAATACAGCAAATATGGGGCTTTCCTTCTGTCTTGTTTTTGCAATCTAGTATCTCACTGTTCAGTTTTGTTCTGATTTATTGTTTTGTTTTACTCAATGTTCTGTTTTTATTGGTTTTATTCTATTTTGTTTTACTCGATTTTGCTATGTCTGAGGAAATGAACAGCCATTGTGAGGATAACAAGATCTATTATGGGAGCCACTGCTGACGACCTGTTATCCTGTTTTGAAGTTCTGTACCGCTTTGTTTTGAGTGATTTTATTGTTTTGTATTGTTGGGTTTTATACTCCTTAAAATAAAAAAAATTTTAAAAAAGATATATGAAATATATTGTTTAATTTCACCTGTTGCTTTTTAGTTTTTAAAATGTGGTTATAATAGCTGGGCACAATGGCATACATCTGTAGTCCCAATACTTTAGGAGGCTGAGACAGGAAGATTGAAAGTTCAGGCCCAGCCTGGGCAATTTAGGGACTGAAGCAAGAACTTGTCTCAAAAATAAAAAATTTTTTAAAAAGGCAGGGGATTGTAACTCAGTGTAAAGACCCTGTGTTCAATCCCCAGTACTGCAAAACAGTAAGAATAGGAAGGAGAAGGTGGAGGAGGAAAAAATTTAAAAAATAAACTGTGGTTACTAGGAAATTGAAAACTGCAGGTGAGGCTCGCATTTATGGCTTATTTAGAATTCTGTGGGCTCTGCTCTGACCCCGCAGCTGGACCCGGAGCAGCCCTGACTGCCAGCTCTCCAAGGTGTTGGGCTGCCATGTCTCCCTCTTTGCGGACCTCACTTCTTATCCCTCCCTTCAGCTGCCCTGCGTTAGGGTTGAGAGGTTTGAGGTCAACTGACCCCTGGGGTCCCTCCAACCCTGTGCTGACTGGGACTGTGCCTCACAGCGACACCATATACTTGTTCAGGCCACTATGGGCCGTGTATAGCCCACAGGGGCTGCGGTCTAAGAGAGAGTGGACCAGGCTGAAAGCTGAGCGTCCAGTGCTAGGGCTGCGGGCACACAGCCAACTGGGCCGCACGGCAGGGCCATGGGGATGTCAGTGCTTGAGCACTTAACACCACTTTCTCCTCCAGCGGCTGGGAGCCATCTGGCCCACTGAAGCAGATGGAGGTAATTGATTCTTTTTGCCTTGGGAACCTAAACTGCTGCCAGATGAGGGAAATTGCCCTCTGTTTAACAGCTCACCCTTAGACCCTTGGACTGAGGCTAAACAACAACCTCCCCCCTTTACCCTTTGTGGCCAGCCGACGGCAGAAAGGCCTTCCTCAGCAAGGCCTAGGGAGGCTGGAAAGTGGTGAGGGCAGTCGGAGACAGGTGCCTCCATCCATGGGCCGAGCTGCGGGCCCGGGGTACGGGCTGCAACCCCAGGAATCTGCAGGGGTATCGGGAGGAGGCTCTTTTGGCAGTGAATCTACCCGAGTCGGATAACGAAGAAATGCCAAGTGCCGAAGGTGTGTCCTGAGAGAGGGAAGCAGAGGGACAGCGCTTGCCCAGCCTAAGTGGCAGGGAGGAAAGGGTGCTGGGTGTACCGCTGGGGCCGGTCATAGGGAGGAGCCGGAAGCACCATCTGAAGAAACTCAAAGTGCACCCAAGCTTGCCTGTATTGAATAGGTTTCCCTGTGCAAAATGGCCAGAGAGCCCAGAGGCGACCCCGGGAAGTTCTCTGGGTGTCTGACCCTTCCTGTGAAAGATGCCCTTTTCTGGGCTTGGGCCATAGCTCCCCTGGTGGGACCAGGGCAGGACAGGGCCCTGCCGCAGGGCCACCAAGCAAAGCCATAGACCTTCAGAGTCTGAGCCGCCCAGTTCTGCTCAGGAGCCACTAGGCCTCCGGGTCATCCCAAATTGCCCTTGGGCTGGGCTCTGGGCCTCTAATAGGACAGATCGTAATCACCAGGCTTGGTGAAGCGTGTCTCTGTTGTGCAGAAGTTCAGGTCTGACAGCGACAGCTAAATGACGGTGTCTATGACAAGGTGACAGCTCAGCATGGCAGCTTGAAAAGCCGAGCTGGCTGCGCTGAAGCTGCGGTGCTGCCTGCCCTGGTCTGAGGAGGAAGAGGGCTCATAAAGCAGTCAGACACAGCTTGTGCACAAAGACACAAGCTGACAGGCGTCTTCCGGGCTGAGGGGTGGCCTGCCCGTTACCAGGAAGCTAGAGAGGTGAGCGCACCAGCCGCTTCCTGCTACCCCACAGCTTGGCTTGGCTAGAAGGCAGGCAGGGAGGCCGGCTGGGGTGAGGACCTCTCTCTTGATGGCGTTTGCCAACCAGCTCGCTGCGGCTCCTGGGCCCCCAACCGTCCTGGGAGACCCTCCTTGCTGTCAGGCTGCAGTGAGGAATGTCTGCAGCCCCTCCGTCCCTGGCAGCTGGAGCAGTGAACGCCCCAGTTCTACAGGTGAGGTAGACGAGCTCAGGGCTGGGCAGGACCTCAGGCCAGCAGGTGTAGGGCAGGGATACTGGCACTTGGGGGACCTTGGAGTCCTGCTCTTCCCCTTCCTACTCTTCTGGGGCTGTAGGGTGGCAGACAACCACCCCTGGTTCCCTAAGATAGCCAGAGCTAAAAGCACTGCTTCCTATCACTGGATCACTGGGAAAAGTTCATTTTAAAGGAAATAATGTGTTTACAGACTGAGCAAGAGAACATAGCTGGGCATGGCGGCACATACCTGTAACCCCAGCATTCTGCAAGGCTGAGGCAAGAGGATCCTAAATTCTAGCCCAGTCTGGGAAATTAAAATCTTTTAAAAGGGCTGGGGATATACCTTAATATGAAAGTCCTGGATTCAATTCCCTGCTCCCAAAATGGAGGGAAAGCCAACCCCCTCCAGATGCCTGAATGTTCTTTGCATCTCAGCAACAGCTGGGAACTGCTCAGTAGATGGCCTCCGGCGGGGCAGTGCAAGCAAACAGGAGAAACCTGTCCACAGGGCAGAAGCCAGGCAGAATAGCAGGCTGAGACCACAGTCCACTGTCAGCTTCCCAAGAGCCTCGCAAGCATCCCATCCGTATGTCACCTGAGATCACGCTCAATCTGTGCGAGGTATGATAGAAAAAGTGTATTTACATTTTAAAAACTGATTCATCCCTTAAATCCTGCTCAGCACTAATCCCCTCACTTCGGAGACACTTTTCCATCATTCTTCCCACTTTCTGAAGCAGCCTTTCATTTGCATGTTTAAGGGCCAGGGATTTAGCTCCGCAGCTCAAAGGCCTGCCTAGCAGGTACAAGGTTGTGAGTTTGATCCCCAGTACCAAAACAAACAAAAACCAAAAAAAGAAAAAGACATTAGTGTCTTTAGTTAGTGTCCTGGCTTCCTGAATGTCCTGAACAGACATTTCCCTTTCACGGTCATTTTGAGGAAAAGCCAGTGCTCGCCCGGTGCCAGCTCCAGTGGGTAAGGTGGCCGAGGACACACTGTAATTGCTTTGCACTTGGCAACAGCACTCACGTATGTCCGGTCACACCACATTAACATGAAGGAGGACTTCCAAGCAGCCTCGGAGCGCGGCAAGATGGTGGGAGAGGCGTGTTCAATGAGAGGTGGATTTTGAAAGGGTATTAACAGCAATGGCTTTTTCTGTAATAAATTTTACAATTTCCATCCTCACTGTATTTTTTGATCACTCCGTGTCCCTTTCTTTAAATAACACTACTAAGGTGACAGTCGTGGAGACTGCTCTGTGTTGATCACACCATCACGAGGTCAGGGGTGGATTTCCTGTCCCTGCCCCCGGCCTGCCCCAGGGCACGTCCCAACCGAGTCCCTTCCCCGGCTCTGCAGAACTCTGGCCCTTGTCACACGAGGGACTGTAACGCCTAACAGGCCAACAGGTTAGATTCTTCCAGTTGCGACAGTCAGGATTCTGGCAACCTCTGATTTATTCTCTTTGCTTTGGAACACCCATCAATTTTACAGTGAAATCTGGTTTCCATCTCCTCTGCAGCAACAAGTGTCTTAAAAAAAAAACTAGAACATCTTTTTGCTATCTTTGGATATTTTCTTAGGCTTCTGAGTATTCTAACCTTTTCTAGGCTGCAGACAGCAAAAGGCTGTTTAGAATTCTGTGATCAGTTAGCTTTTTGTGTAATAAATGATACCTAACATGCACAAAATGAGCACTGCCCCAGGGATGACAGTGAAGAGAGTGTGGTCCCCTCCCTTGAAGCCCTGGGCTAGACGGAGGCTGCCCTTGAATGGGCACGAGGGGCTGGACAAGGGCACAGCGGGACAGTGGGAAACCTTCACGCAAGGACCAGGTGCAGCCTGGTTCCCTCACAATGCTACGGACCCCCGTGCAAGGCCCAGTGGTGCCCTGGAGCCAGAGCACGAGTGTGGCTGTGGCAGAGAACGGGTGTCAGGGCAGTGCAGGGCCTCAAACCACTGGGAGTAGGGGAGTGGGAGCATGAAGCCCCAGGGAACCCCAGTTCCCAGGGCCATGAGCCTGCAGGAGCAAAGCCGGAACCTCGACCTGAGGTCAGAGTCTGCGCATCTCCAGAGGGGAGGAGGAAGCCTTATGGCACACATGGAGAAACTTTCAAATAAAGCATCAAGAGCAGGGCTGGGCTCGGCGGTCAGTACCAGCACAGGGCCCCAGGTTTGATCTTTTGTACCACATGCACACACCTGTGTGCACATGAAACCAGGGATCGGCCTCCTGAGGAGCTCAACCCCAACTCCCATCCCCGAGTTCTCTAGTCCTCTAGTAAGGCCGCTGCGTGTCCACTGTCCTGGCTTCTGGCCACCCTTCCTGCAGTCCCCAGCCTTCCCTCCCGGCCGCCTCGCCTGCGACATTCCCCGAGCTGTGCGTCTCTGACGTGGGATAAATGACCTTTGATTTCCAAAGGGAATCAGGGGTGTCAGGCACACTGCATGTTTAAATCACTTTTATTCCTTCTTTCTTACATTGCCTTTGTGACATCCATTACTGATGCCATAGTAGAAATTAAAAAAGGATGAATAAGTAAAAAAGTAAAAGGGTAAGGAAGAAAATGTGATGGCATCTAAAAATCACAGAACTCTTTAAAAACAGTGCCTCCACCACCTTCTGTATCTGGCCGCAAGCACAACTGGCTGCCAAGGAGTCAGGGCGCACCTGACCTCACAGGGTCACTCGCCCAGGTCCTCTGGGAGAACTGGACTGGGCGTGAGGGAGGGCATGTAAAAAATGGGCACAGTCTCCGTCATCTTTGCCTTTTAATATAAGATTTGGTTTCATCATTTTTGAGTGTAACATATTTCTTCTAAAAATAGAGCTCTCTTCTTGTTTGGAAACTGTTTACCTGGAGATGAAGGGGTAAGGCTGACTGTAACTCTGAAGTGACACCGCCAATGTATGAGCGTCACAGACAAAACTTCCAGGGCTCCGGGACACTCACAGCAAGGGCGAGTCCCTTTCAAATCCATGGTAGCAAGGACACAGGACAGACATTCCAAGGCCCCACTGTGCCTTGCGTGGCGCCCGTAATGCACCATGGACCGCAGGGAATTGGTCCTGGCTCACTGGGCACCAGATAGCAGTGGTGCCCCAGCAGGTACAGGAGACACAGCGAGCGGATACAGGGTCCCAAAGACGCCAGGGTGCCCTTCTCACATGTGGGCTAAGAATGTAAGTGCACAAACACAAGACACAGGAACACAGGGCTGAGGGTGCGGTGCTCCCGCCCTGGGCCAATGCAGACCTGGATTTTAATAGCATGGAACTCGCTGGGGCTTCATCACGATACAGCTAAAGTGAGACTCTCCCTGCTGGAGGAAGAGCCTGGTTAGCTCCTGAATCCAAAGATGCCCTTGATGTATCCAGTGAGACCACTCTTCTTCTGCTCCAACTTGTCCTCGAGGGGCGGGAAGGCCACATGGTTGAGGGCCAGGTCAAAGAACAAAGGCTTGCAAGGAACAGGCTGGAACCCAGGAGGGAAGTGCACGAGGCTGGCTTGCTTGGTGACAAGGGAAGGGTCCAGGCAAAAGGTGTCAAACCGTTCAACCAGAGGCTAAAGTCAAAGCAAAGGTGTTAATCCCCCACACACCCGGTGGCATGTTCGCCAAGCCCGAGCACCCAGCTCACTCGGTCCCACAGCCTCCTGCCAGGAGGGCATCAGTCCCCACCCTAAACCCTGGAGGCACCAGGGGATGCAGGCAGCTGAACATTCAGGCAAGGGCTCTGACTCTTGGGTGCCACTCTGCACAGCCACCATTTCCTCTCCCTTCCTTCCTAGGCGATCCAGACCCCTGACTACACAGGGAGCTTAGGGGTCTCTGAGCACAAGGGAGGAAAACAGAAATCAAGGGCCCTCTGCCCTATTATTGTGGCACATAACTCAAGGACAATGGTGGCAAATGTATGGCACATGTGCACAGTGAGCTGATTATGTCACTGAAAGCTCTAAGAGGTTTGCCGTGCGGTTGAGAGTCACTAACGCTGCTCTCTCTCCAGAGCCACAGCTGCACGTACCTTATTGTCCTTCACTTGGGAGGAAGCCTCTGTTTGATGAACATCACTTGCATCTGAAAATTTCAGAGAAATTCAGTAAGAACAGGGACCTCGAGCACTGTGGTTATAAATGAGGCCCATCACATGCACACCTTCTAAATCCTAAAAGCAAAGGTCCTCTCCCTCCTGGGTCCAAATTTTGCTAAAAGTGGTGTAAATGGCAATAAACTCTAAGTGCAGCAGCATTGGCCCAGTGGAGCTGCCACCGCTGCACTGGATGTAGTGGTGGGAAAAGGGACATGTGACGGCGTTTCTCTGAATGCCTCCACACACTTTAGGGCCTCACGGGGACAGAGAAAAGCCAGGAAGATGAAAACCTGAAAGATTAGCACCAGCAACCTTTTTCAGCCTCAGAACAGTAACGCAGAGTGCGGAAGGGAGGTGGGGTGGCGGTGAGCGGGACACCGGGGGACACCCAGCTGAGACCAGGCAGAGGCTCACCCAGGATGGCGGCGGCCTGCAGGGAGCACTTCTCTGACCGCACTTGGGTGATGAGCTCTTGCACATCAGGCAGGTCCTGCAACGATTCCAAGAACTCACACTCAGAGCGGGCAGCACCAGGGCGGCCCCTACTTCCCTCACTAAGCTGGAGGAGGGATCCCACTGGGACTTTCAGAGGGTTTTGGATTCTTCATATACTTCTAATTAAACAAACAAACAAAAACCCCAGCCTGTTTCAAGCAGGAAAAGCTGTACCATGGCTTAAGGAACAGTACGGATGAAATAGTAACATCTGGACCTATAAATTTATGTGCTCTAAGTGTATCACATGCCAGGCACTGTGCTAGGCAGTTTAATTGGCAAGTTAAGCAGCAAGTTAAGCTCTTGCAGTGGTCTGTCCTCTCATGTGGCAGGTGAGACCCCTGGAGCATGGAGAGGTGCTGGCCACATAAAGTGGGGCAGGGCTGCCACATCCCTGGTTTCTCTGTGGGTGGTACCGGGCTCTCTGTCTTAGTCTCCTGTGTGGCACGTATTTCCTCTCCTGAGATGAACAACCTTACTGTTTGGCGGCTGTGTCAGAATGACCTTTCACTGTGGGGTGCTGCCATTGTCTTCAACCCACCCTCTGCCCCACACCTGTCCCCCTTCCTACTCTCCATCTGCGCTCCAGGCCTCTCAGGCTCTTCGCACTGCTAGAAAGCAAAACCAGGGCCCTGTGCGTGCTATAGATGTGCTGTGACACTAAGCTGCAGCCAGCCCTGGGGCTGCTGTTGGACTTACACACAGGCTCCTGTGTGCGAGTCTGTGGCTGGAGGCCTAAGCCAGGGGCACGCATTCTCCTCCCAGGGCCCAGTGTCCTGGGCACAAGGCAGCAGCTCCTCTGTGCTGCCTGGGACTCTGTGTCTAACAGTAACCAAAATTTGCTTTTCTAAACGGTTCCTACTTATAATGCACATGGATCACTCAGTCCCATCAATGACGCATTGAGACTGGCTCTTGCTTTAATCGCTAAGGGCTCTGAAAAATCCCACAGTCCATTCCAGATGGTACCAATCAGAGTGAGGAGCTCTTAAGAGTGGGATGTAAACACCATTTTTAAAATATCTTGCCTGGCAATTACAATGTGTAGCCAAGTCAGAGAACAGTACTTCAGGGTTTTGTTTTGTCCACCCAAATCCATCGCAGCTGGAAGGCATTCGTCACACAGCCTCTAACTAAGGGCAACCAGGTGACTCTCCCGAGAAGCAGGCCTGGGTCCAGCCCTGCAGGCGCAGCCCCGGGTCCCCTACATGGCATCCGGGGGCTGAACACTGGCAGCGGTAGCGAGGCAAGCTTACCTTCAAGCTGTTCTTGAAAGCTCCTGAGTCGGAATTCACTTCGTTTGCGTATTTCAGGACTCGGTCATACAGGACAAGGGCTTCACTCCACTTTTTCACCAACACGTAGGACTGAGCAATGAAAAAACACCTGATGGGGAGGGAGAAGAGCCACAATATTCTAAAGCAACAACTGCCCAAGACCAAGGCTTTCTCTGCAGCTTAGGCCAAATTTTCCATTTGGGAATAGTATTTTTTTTCCAGATATAATTTTTTTAAAAATTATTTTTGATCTATAGTTGGCTGAATCTGTAGGTGCAGAACCTGGAGACACAGAGCAAACTGTATAGAGATGAGTGTGACTGTGTGTACCTGTGATCACTTTGTGTCCTGTGGAAACAGGATTTTTCTTTTGTGGTACTAGGGATTAAACCCGGGGTCTTCATACTAAACACAACCCCATCCTTTTTAGCTGTTTTTGATTTTTTTTGACTTATTCGTTTATTTTTGGTACCAGGAATTGAACTCAGGACCTTGCGCTTGCCAAGCAGGTGCTGTGCCACTGAGCTATATCCCTGACCCTGTTTTTTTTTTTTTTTTTTTAATTTTGAGACAGGATCTTGCTAAGTCACTAAATGGCCCAGGTTGGGCTTGACCTTGCCATCTTCCCGCCTCATCTCCCGGAATGCAAGGATTCCAGGTGTGTACCACCAACTCCAGTTTGAAAACAGGATTTTTAGCCCAGGCTGACTGCACAGGAGCCCACGTGAGTGGAACGTTCAGGTTTGCAGGGC
Source organism: Dolichotis patagonum (assembly GCA_004027295.1). Classification (NCBI taxonomy): domain Eukaryota; kingdom Metazoa; phylum Chordata; class Mammalia; order Rodentia; family Caviidae; genus Dolichotis; species Dolichotis patagonum. The sequence goes on along the minus strand of PVJX010025566.1, from coordinate 4,949 downwards.
TAACTTGCAGGTCCTTCCAACAGCTGGAGACGGCTGTGCAGGTCTAACACACAGCACCACCTCTTGCTTAACCAGCTGACTGCCCAAAGGGGCAGTTTCCAAATGGAGGACGGTGACAGTCAGGGACAGCAAGAGGCCTGGGTTGTTTGGCTTAAATATAAATCCCACCCACCACCATCTACACGTCATCATCTCTGCTCGTGTCTTTTTATTTTTTATTTTTTTTGTGTATGTGTGTCTTTTTAAAAAACAAAACCAAGGAAGGTTTTTCCTCACTGAATTTCTTCTAGTAGGCTCAAAGAAGCCTGAGCACTTGTCTGGGCTGTTTCCTTCTTTGGAAGGATGGGGACCAAAGCCAGCACCTTCACACAGAGCTGTGGCAGCACACCAGGCTCGCCGCTGACCTGACAGGGCAGAAGGGGCCGCATGAGCAGCAGGCCTAACAAGGAAGGTGCGTATGCATGCAACTCTACTGTCACTCCGTGCAGACCCCATCTTGCTATCCAGCCCACTCCGAGTTACCATGATTTGCTTAAGGAACTGAGATGTCTTAGCTTTAGCCCAGTTCAGGTCAGGCTTCCAGAATTAGCCACCCTGGCTCTGCTAATTAACATCCTGTCTAGTGCTGTCACCTTTTCACTGGAGGAGCGGGGGGGGGGGGGGGGGGGGGGGGGGGGGAGAGAAGGAGGCCAAGTTTAATGTGTGCTTTCTGACTCTTCCGCCCCATCCAAAGAACGAACAAGGAACACTGGATACTACTTGCTGCAACCATGGGGTGGGATTTCCCACAAACACACTGGGCTGAGCACTGTCCACTCCAGGCGAGGCAGCCACACAGTCAGGGGTCGGCAACTCCAGCATCCAAAGCTTACAGGGCCGCTGGCAAGAGAAGAGAGCCTGGCCCTCTCAGGATGTTACCTGTAAGCCTTGAACACCAGGGTCTTGAGGCCTATCTCTTTTTGGAAAGCTCTGTCCTCCTCTAAGCCAGGAAGCTGCAGTAACTCCACCAGATTCTGTACAGGAGATGCAAACAGAAAATTTGTGAGTGGGCCTGCCCTGTAAGAGCAGTTAAAGTGGGGAAAGAGTCGCCTCAAAGCAAAGGGGCAAAGCCTTATAGCAGGACCTGGCAGCAGTTCTCCTGGTGCCAGCTCTGCTCCTCTCTGATACCGACAACCTGTTTTCCTTTAATACTCAACTCATAACCCAGCCACCTTCACAAACTTTTTGGAGCATCCTAGCCATAACGTTCCGTCCGGAACTCTGCTCTGGAGTTTTATTTCAGAGTTGCTTACCTACTCAGCAGCAGCACAGACGATGCATGCATGCAGGTGTGTGTGCATATGTATGTGTAGCAATCCTACTACTGCTTGACTGACTCTCAGTGGGCCGAGGCAGGGTGGACTCAAGTCTCTGGATGCTCCACAGCACCAAGGAAGGTTTTCCTTTTTTTTCTGACTGGGCCTACCTAGCCCGGGGTGCCCTCAAATTCACGGGCTCAAGTGATTCTCCCACCTCAGTTTTGTACATAGCCTATACCACTAGCCTGGCTGCTGGGACAGAGGCTCACAGAGGAAGTGTTCTGTGAATAGCTGTGGGTTTGCTATCTCTGTGCTTCAAAAGAATTCAATGTGTCTGATGCATCGGTGTCACAGACTGCAAAGCTGGCACAAAACCTCTGTCTTCCATCCAGTTACCAGCTGCTCCTGGCCGTCATGGCCCTGTTGCTATGCACAGTTAGTCATTTTGTGCCCCACAATGGTAAAGTACAGTCCCCAAGATCACCTGCAGAATGATGTCATAGAGCCGGATCAGGTCCTGGGGCCTGGGAGAGCGCTTGCTGTCATCTTCCGGCTGCTGCTGCAGCAGAGCCTTCTGCAGACCTTTCGCCATGTTTTCATTTCTCTTGATCGCTGTTGACAGCTTGATGTAGGTCAGGTAGCTGAAACGCACCACATGTCAGCTCAGGTTACGCTCAGGCAAGCTGAGGCTCTGGGAAAGGCACTGGCTGTGATTTGAGATGGCCCTGGCGGGGTATGGGAGTGATGGTGTGTCACGCAGCAGGACCGTGGGACCTACAATTTGGCAGCCATTCAATGGCAAACTTACTGGGGGCAAGACTGAGATGAGACCTTATCACAAAATGTTATTTCAGCTTGAATTACATACTGTGTCTTTTGTCTAAGAGCCACAGAACTCCCGAGTTACAAGACACTGCTGGTTCTTAAGAAGGCCCACAGGAGGGACCGGGGATGCAGCTATGGAGCTCAGGGGCAGAGTGCGTGCCTAACGCCCTGGATTCCATCCCCAGAACCACAGAAGCCAGAGAGCCAGTTTCTGTGGTGGGGACCAGTCATCTTCCTGGCCCACGCCACCAGGACACTGCTCATACCACACCTGCTCCTACTCACTGGTGGACTTCTCAGAAACACTGGAACACTGTTCCAGTGGTCGGGAACTAGTCACAGGGAAAGGTGGACAGACCACACGATGCTTGCCCATTTTAACTGTACCAACCAGTAAGTCCCTTTATTGCTGGCAAAGCTGTCCAATGACTGAACCTCCAAGTCAAGAAGTAGCAACATATACATGTCATTCAGACATTTATAGGGAAATATCAGAAGAATTTGTTGAAAGAATTAAAAACAGCTGCTTCTGGGAAATGGGTGAGAAGGTCATGACATAGAATTAACTCATCATGCACAATAGTATATGCCTATAATCCCAGCACTCTCAGAAGCTGAGGCAGGAGAGGAGGGTGGGAAATCTGAGCCCAGATTGTACCATTTAGGGAGAATCTGTCTCAAAATAAAATAATTTTAAAAAGTGCTGGGTATGTAGCTCAGTAGTAGGGTGCTCAGCAAGCATATGCAAGGGCCTTGGTTCAGTCCTCAGTACCACACACACACACACACACACACACACACACGAAACCTGAAAAGGTAGTTTAAAAATGCATCTGCAAGAGCAAAAGGACAGCAGCCAAGATGCACCTGAGGAAACACTGGGTCAGGAGAGCATCCTTTACCAGCTATCAGGACTTGCCAGGGTGTTACGGGTATGTGCCAACCTGCAGACAGACAAGTTAACGGAGCAAGAGTCCAGAAAAAAAAGCACCCAAGGAGAAAATGCACTGAGGAGAAAGATGCAGAGGTCAATAAACTGTCCTGTACCCATCCTATATCCTTATGGAAGAGACGTGAGGCAGACTCTTACGTTATGCAAACTAAAAACTGTAAGACTGAGCTAAACTTGAGTTCGAATAAACTTACCCCTGTAAAGGACAACTTTAAAACATTCAGAACACAAAGGAGAATAACTTTGGGTGGCTGGAACCAGGAAGGAGTGGCTGGCTCTAGAAGGAGAGGGATGAGCAGAGGGAGAGGCCATGGGGAGCTCTGAGGTTATGGGTTATGCTCACTGCCTCCTGCCACACCGGAGTGCGAACCCAGAGTTTTCACAGTGAGCTGTGTCTCCAGCTTTACTTTTCTAATTTTGAGACAGGATCTTGGTAAATTGCCAAGCTGTGCTTGAACTTGCAGTTCTATGGCTTTAGCTTCCCCAAATGCTGAGATTATAGGTGTGTGTACCACCATGCTTGGCTGTTTCCCTTACCTGTGCAGGTATTGAAGATTAGATACTTTCCCTGACTCCCCTTCAGGGATGTAATCTCTCTGTTTCTGTAAAAAATAAAAAAGATAAAAGGTAAAACAACCAACTCCATCCTTGGCTCTGACCACCTCCTTCAGTGGTGTGGTCCTAAAAAAACCCTGAACAAAAACACAGCCTTCAGTTAAGTCTGGGATCCTCAAACATCAAAGATTGATTCATAAATTATACAATGATGGGATCACTTTAAAAACTGGCCCGAGTAACAGAATTCAGAAAGAGAGCTGGTTTGGGGCTCCTGTCCACTGCCCAGAGCTCTAGAGCCAAGCAGTAAGAAGAAACCAAGGTTCCTCCTGAGGGTCTGGGCCTAAAGCCCAGCATCTGCTGCCTGTGCCCTGTGCTGTCCCTCCTAGGGATGCCTCCTCCTAGGGATGGCTGCTGTCCAGCTCACTGAGATGCCCACATCCTAACCTCCAAAATCTGAGAAGATGTCCCCTCCCATTGTAGAAGAGGCCTCGCAGACATGAGCACACACCTCTGGGTTAGCCAGCTGTATCCAGTGTAACCCAGGCTCCTCGGAGAAGAGCTGAAGCGTCAGAGACAGAGAAGACACAGGGGTAGAAGCACAGGGCAGAGGAGAGAGTGCTGAGCTGCTGGCTCTGAAGCAGAGGGAAGGGTCACAAAGAACTGCAGGTAGCCTCTGGAGGTTAGGAGATGCATTTTTTGGGACAGTGGGAATGGATTCTCCCTAGATTTCCCAATGGCTTCCAGAGGAAAGCAGACTGCAAAGCCACTTTAGACCTCTGACCTCCAGAAGGCTATGTTAACAGATAGGCGTTTTAAGCCACTGGGTTCGTGGAAACATTATGCAGCAGCACCAGGGAACAGATGCCCCTTTGCGTCACCCTGTCCCCACACCCTGTGAGATGTCTCCCTACTGCTGCAAATCCAATGCAAGAGATGAAGCCTGGCCTGGGAAAGGCCCTCTGGTAAGTGGACAGAAGGAGGCATAAATACATAATGGCATCTAACGGCAGAAGGAAGCAGATGACTACATGGAGAAAGAAGCAGTTTAATTTAAAATACTGCGTTTGTGGCCCTGAAGCAAGGCCAGGAGATTGCTTGTAGCTGCTGGTTTCAAACAGGAGCCTAAAGAGAATTCTTTCTGTGGTCTGTTGGCCATTTCAGAACTTTGGAAATGGAATGGTCAATTCATCAGAAAGAAATAGTAGGTGAGTATGGCAGACTTTAGGGGGCCTGCAGGGGAGAGACCCTGGCTCCTCGGGACCTGCACCGTGCGGTTGACTCAGGGTGCTGGGAGAACAAGGAACTCCTCTCCTCTC